>BMAO01034889.1:0-20665 GCA_019973975.1 Trichonephila clavata
AAAAAAATCATTATCATAGAAATGTAAGTTTATTTCGAATAATACATTATAAAAAACAGAAATAAAGGAACAAGAAAATTTTAATCTTTACGTCCTGACACTTGACATCTCTTCTCTACTATCTTTCCTATTTAGGAAGAAATTTTGATATTTTACGTATTATTGTGTGCCGATATATACTGCTGGGACACAAAATGTCGATATATACTGCTGGGACACAAAATGTCGATGTATACTGCTGGGTTCGTTGCAAACCACGAGTTTGACACCCGTGCTGTAGAGTAGATAATTCTTCATAGGTTAATATATCGATTTTCCAAGAAAAAGTCTCAATAGTTCTTTAATTAGGCAAACCAGCCTTTTCCACCAGCCTCCCCACCATGCGGTAGTGCGTGGTATAAATTTCCAATTATTTTCTAGTTTGATGTTTCTCTCGATATTTTATGCTATCCATTTCGCAAGTCGTTGAAAGAATCCCCGAAATTAGTTCAGTTAACATAGTAAATTATTCTGGACCTCCGCGCCTGGCAATGAAACGCCTAAGGGCTAGTAAAAAGGCATCAGAAGACGAGTGTTTACTAATTCAAGATGGAGCGTACGATAGACTGCACAAGTAAATAATGCTATCCACACATTTTCGCCAGTTTTTAAAAACAAAGGTCCAGCTAAATCAATTCCTACAACTTCAAATATAGCGTAATCAATCACTCGGTCTGGTGGTAAAGGGATGGTCTGCTTGACAATAAATTCACTTTAAAACGAGCACATATAACACATTTATTTAAAATATTCTTAATAGTTTTTCTAGATCTGATAATGCAGAACCTTTCTCTAATCAACGACTGCATTATTTGGCTTACAGCATGACAGTTCTTTTTGTGTATATATCTAATCGAAAGTTTTGTAAATTCACATTTGTCAGGTAACAATATAGAATACAAAAAAGAAATTTCATTATTTAGTTCAGTTATTTTCGATTTTACTCTTAAAATATTATCATTATCAATGAAAGTAACAAATTTTAAAGATTCATCATCAGGTCTGAGAATAATATGTCTGAGTTAGACAAATCAATTTTTTTTCAGAATTTTTAATTTTAGCAACAGAAAGTTCATGTTCCTTACATTTCTTTTTGGCAATTATTTAGAAACTTAAAACTCATACAAATGCTCTAATCATTTTATCATAATCAGACCCAATACATACAAGCAGGGGGAGCATCGTTTGCTAGATCAACATTCGCATTTTTTCTAGATTTTTTTTTATTTCCACGTTAACTTCTTGAGGTTTGCAACTCATTTACCGATCTGGCCAATATTACGAATTTTGTTTCAACCAGGAAGACCCCCCCCCCCACCATCTAGAAATAAGCATTTGTCATGGAAAACAGCCACGAGATAGTAAATCCACAATATTCATGTTTCCTGGGATATACTTCCTGGCTGAATTTGAGTCAGTTGTCTAATTTCCTTTACCCTATTAGCTACAAAAACTGACTAATGTTTCCATATTCCTTAATCCACCAAAGTGCTGTTGTGGAATCAGACCAAAGAGTAACTTAAGCGGTTTCAAAATAGAATTTACAAGTAAAGCACCTATACAACAAGCCATTAGTTCTAAACATAGTATACTCAATGGTTTGAGAGATAGATGCGAGTCTAGACTTCGCACTAACGAGAATTACGTTAACTCTAGAATCAACTATTGATCGAGCAAAGACGCATCCCACATATGACCCGTTGCTTGCATCAACAAATACGGTCGACTATCCGGTATAGTGGTTAGCAACGCTGACTGCTGTGCCGTAGGGAGTGGGATCGAATCCCGGAGAAGGCATGGATGTTTGTAAATGTATTGAGCCTTCGCGGTATGGGGTACTCTAAATAGCCGTCGAGCCGCAAGTCCTCTCGTGAGGTTGGTGGAAGAGTGGTGGGAAGCCCTGACCACTCCCAGGGTGTTCTCCCTCAAAATTGGGTTATAACCGAACCAAATCGGGCTGTCACCTGCATAGTGCTCAAAGCTACGGCTAACAACAAGCGTACAATATAGCCCGATGCCATGATGAATTTTTTGGGCCTCGATCTGACTACGTCAGACAGGTGGCAACAACAACACAAATACACGAATTCAGTTAAAATATCAATTTTCCTACAACATGGGCCCAGTTAAATCTTTCACAACTCAAAATTTGATTAGACCATTTCATAAATCTATTTACAATTCTGAGGTAGTTCAGATCCCATGCAATTTTCATTTTCCATAGTTCCTGCAATAGTAATCTGGGGGAGCAATGTAGACGGCGCGAACATCTCAATGGGATCGAAGACTCTCTGAACAGTAGACAAAACTAATCGTTTGGTGATTTTCAATTCGCCTGTTAATTATTCGAAATTCGTGCAACATTTCAAAAAATCATTATCTTAAGTCCCACATGATACCCAAAATAAAAGTTTCGCCTGAGTAGTTATCGATTATTCTACTTGCCACACTTCTCTCAAAAATCCGTAAATTAAAACATTCTTCCGACATTATTAATTTAGTCTTCTCAATAAATATCTCTACTTCATCAACACTAACAACTCCAGCTACGTAATTATCCACATAAAAAGATTTGAACTTTTGTGCAACTTCCTTATATTCAGGACTACAGTTTCCAAAAGATGCATTCAATAAGTACCCAACTCGACCCCAAACACAACTCGACAGTGTCGGCACACTAATTGTTTTCCATTGCAAGAGGGGAAAAAATCTGAGATAATCTCTATCTTTAGGTAAAACAGATAGCATCAAAAAAGCCTTTTCAATATTGGCTATAATGTCTCAAAGTTCCCGAATTAACATAAAATAGCTTTTGCAGATGATGTACTTCTTATTATCCAGTGTAAAGACTTTCAGGATGTCTGCACTTTGTCACAAAACATTCTTGATAATATTTTTAAATGGTCAGAACTATATAATTAGAGTTTAATCCACTTAAATCAAAAGTAACGAAAATTTATAAAAACTCGACAGTAGATCAAAAAATTAACTTAAAACTTGGAGGTGTAACAATTGAAGAAGTGCACAAGATTAAGTATTTGGGCATAATTGTTGATAACAAAATGCAGTGGAAGGAGCATATCTCTTATATTTCTAGCAAAAGTGAAAAATTCTTCTTAGACTGTTAAGAATTGCAAACAATACTTTGGGGTGAAAACTAATTTCTTCAGTTGATTTATAATCAGGGGATAGTACCTCTTATGTCTCATGCATCGAGAGCTTGGGGACACTCTTTAAGAAAGAAAATTAATAGTAGACTGATTAGGAGAACGCAACGGAGGTTTTTACTTCGTGTCATTAAAGGATACAAAACTCTTAGCTATGAAGCAGTGTTTGCGATTTCTGGAATGCCACCTATTGACTTGGCTATTTTGAACAATCTTGATGTTCGCAAAAGCTTTTTGAGTACCAGCCTAGGAAAGCTGGATGGAGTGATTCCAATTTCATTATTGCCACGCCCTTCATGTAGAAAGCCTATCACTCTTGTAACTTATTCAAATGAAGTTCTTCAAGATTATAAAACTATTTGTTTCACGGATGGCAGTAAATTGAATGGAAGAGTTGGTCTTGCCTGCGTTATTTACGAGGAAGGATTTGAAAAAGCTACTTTCCAGCATCGAATAAGAGATGAATGCTCTGTTTTTCAAGCCGAACTACTCTGCATTAATCTTGCCGTAAAAGTGATTCAGGACTCTCTCCGTCAGGGCGATACTCTCAAAGTTCTTATTTGCACCGACTCGCTCTCTTCGCTTCATTCTTTGCGCAATATAAATTCTACAGAAAAAGTTGTTGCGGAGGTTCAATCTATTCTGTACAACCTTGAAGACTGTGATATCCACTTTTCTTATGTTCGGGGCCATAGTGGAAATTTCGGCAATGATAGAGCGGACCAGTTGGCTAAAGAGGCAACTTGCCAAGATATGAGCCTTTCGATGTCTGTGCCATCGTCCCACTGGAAGCATTTAGCTTGGGAAAGAACTGTTTCCGACTGGAACTCCAAATTCTTGGCCTCACCTAAAGCTTTATGGACTAAAAAGTTTTTCCCGACCCTTTATCAACGGCTAAAATGTAAGAAATTTGTTACTAATTTTAAGTTATCCCAGATTCTAACAGGACATGGTAATTTTAAGAGCTATTTATTTAGGTTTAACTTAATTGGTAACGATATTTGTTCTTGTGGTCTGAACGCTGAAACCGCGGAACATGTCTTGTTGTATTGTAATCTATATTGTTGTAAAAGAGAAAATTTTAAAAAGGAGTTAAAATGCTTAGGTATTTCCTGGCCACCCATTTTGTTTTTGTTAGTCAATTGTTCTGAAAGCCTTAATGTCTTGAGAAAATTTGTTTACATTATAGATTTTTAAAATTTTACAGATACTTTCCTTTCTTTATATTTGTGAATTTCCTCCCTTCCTTTATTTTAGTTTTGGCTCTTTATGTTTTTTTTCTTTTTGTGTTTTTTCCTCCTTATTATGTTTTTTTCTTAATTATGTTTTTTTGTTGTCATTATTATTATTTTGTAATGTTGTTACCACTTACGTCTATAAGCCTCATGTTTATGCAATGTGGAGCATGAGGAATTTTGCAAATAAATTTATTTAAAAAAATATTGGCTATAATTCCATTTGGATGAATTCTAGAATGATATACAATGTCAGGTATTAGCAGAGCCGGATTACTCATGAGGCGGAGTAGGGATTGTCTATGGTCCCCACGCTTGGCCCAAAAATTGAGAAAACCAAATATTTAGCTATTTTTATTGCAAGGGTTTTTTTATCAGATTCTAATAAATAATTGTATAGTTATATTTTTTTAATATGCTGAAAATTTATTATTTTATTTGAGCAGTGAAATATATTCATAAAAAGTTGTGTAATAAATTATTAGGTTACAGGGCTCCAAGAATTCGACTGCCTAGGGGTCTACATGTCGTTTAATCCAACACTGGGTATTAGTTCACGAAGATTTAGGCCTTTACATAAGCAATCGTTCAAAGATATAGTTTCCCTCCTCCGCGGGCAGAAGCATCAAATACCAATCGTATTTTTGTAGTTTCACTATCTAATTTAATCATAGGTTTATGAGATAAATAATGCATTCATTATTCAATTCTACTTCCAGCACACGTTCAATGATATTTAAATATTCCCACTCTCTATAAGCACACTTTTATAATCATCAAACAATTTACCGTTTCTTAATTCCTTCATCATCCTTAAATGCCTTTTCCAAGTTAGATCTTTGTTACTGGGCAAATTCTCAGAGTTACATTTCCATGGGAGTATAACTTCATATCTCTCATCGGGAAGAATTTTCATTTTATTCTTAAAATCGGTTAAATCAAAATTTTCTCTCGTATTTTCATTAATTAAGAGATCAGTTATTCTTAAAACATCTAGTTCCCATAATTCTTTAACACTAACATTTCTTACATGCAACGATGATGTCGTTACCATACCGGTTTTAACGTCCGAACTTAATTTTCCAACTACCGGCCGTCCTATTTTAATTTCAATAGCCAGAATCTAATTCAATTAAACTTCCAGTTAATAATTTTCCTATATTATCAGCGCCAATTTCAGTTTTCTTTACAATTTAAATCCGATAAAATAATTTCTTTGTTTTTTTAACTCTTTACACTTATCCTCAATCTTAGAAATAAATCCACATATTTTCTTTTCCGAAAGTGCTTCAAAACTGATACATAAGAGAGTGTAAATAACTTACCGCAATAGAAAACACACTGTGATGTTTAGGTTTCGTTTCATTTCCCCCGAACAGAAAATTATAATTACAGTTTCCTCTCTGAGAGATGTGGCCTTCAAAATACTAGTAACACTTTAGCTGATATAGCTATTTTCCTATGCGAAATCAATGAGAATTCGAACTTTCTTTCCCTGAACTTTCATCCGAATGAAAACACAGAGAGTTTGAAAGTACACTCATGTCCATAAATTAAGGATAATTCAGAATCACACAGAAATTGAACTCTAAAATAAAAATTTCACCTGTAGAATTATCACACACATCTTGAAGAAGAATATGCAAATTACAGGAAACCACCAGATGGCGCGGATAGTACGTCACAATGACGAGAGTTTAAGAGAGGGTATATAAGGAATGGTGGCAAAGAAGTAAAATTGTTCACAAGCGCTTTAAAAGCCTTTCAGTGCAAAAACGCATAGTTAATGGCACAAAGGAAGCATTTGGATGATTTTTTACGTGGTGAATTATCGGACGACTGGAATGTGGACGTTCCAAGCTAGAAGTATCCAAGGAACTTGGAATCACCCAGAGTATCATCTCCAGGCTTTGGCAACGATTCCAAGATGATGGTAATGTGAGTAGATGTTACAGCACAGGTCGCCCCCGAGTTACAACGCCGAATGAGGACCGGTATTTGGCAGTTACTGCCAAAAGAAACAGACGGAGCACAGCATCAGACCTATCTCGTCAGCTCTCTTCAGCTACCAGTACGACAGTTTCAAGGCAGACCATGTACAGACGCTTAGGGCCCATTGGTCTATATGCCGTAGGCCTGTCAGATGTGTTCCCTTTACCTCAACTCACTGTCGCCTGCGATTAACCTGGAGTAGAGAGAGTGGACACCGCAACAGTGGTCTTGTGTGATGTTTTCCGACGAGTCCAGGTTTAGTTTGCAGTCTGATTCTCACCGGACTCCCATATGGAGAGCGCCAGGTACCCGTTACGACCAAGAGAACACTATTAAACGACACCGTTACGGTGGTGCAGGATGGCTCGTTTGGGGAGGAATTATTCTTGGTTCCAGAACTGACCTGCATGTTCAGAGTGTAACGATGACAGGCCACATCTATCGGGATGTCATTCTGGAACAACATGTACGTTTGTTTCGGGGCGCCATGGGTGCTGAATTTCTGTTTATGGATGACAACGCCCGTCCTCACCGTGCAAACATTGTAGACGAATGCCTTCAATCGGAGGATATCACCCGTATGGATTGACCAGCATATTTACTGGACTTGAATCCAATAGAGCATGTGCGGAATATGCTTGGCCGACGAATTGTAGCCCGTCAACCCCCTCCCACCTGTCTACCGGAACTTCGGAGGGCATTGCTTGATGAGTGGTGTAATATTTCCCAAGATCAGGTTGATAATTTGATACTCAGAATGCGTAGGTGTTGTAAGGCCTGTATTGCATCGTCCGGGAGACATACTCCGTATTAACCATCATACTAACCATGTTATACTGCTTTTTGTAAATAGGTTCTTTTTTGAAATTTGCTCCAGGGAGTAAAAATCGCAATTTTTATTATGTCAAACATATAGCATCTTTTTTGCTCTTTACCTTTTGTTTAATAAATAGACTTTACAAATAAGTGAAATTTGTTTTGCTTCTCTCTCTTTCTTTGCCTGAACTTCTTTATCCTTAATTTATGGACATGAGTGTAAATACTTTTGTTTCTGTTGCAATTACTAGATAGAGAATTCTCAGTTTTTATGGAACAAAAACAATTAATTATAATTTTTATCCAATTTTGGACACATAATTTTTAAATGGGAATAATTACATTAAGAACAATTAATGTTATTTTTAACATCATAATTTTTACTTAAATTATCAGATCTATTTAAACATATAAAACAAGCACATTTTCTTAATAATAATTGTCTCTTTGCATTTGAAGACATTTTCCTAGCAGTACAACATTTTTCACTCGGATATTTCTCGTAAAAAATACAGTTATTAATTTTCTTACCTGTAGCATTTTCGGAGTTCACCAGGGCTGATACAGTCATTAATTCAGTTGGTTTAACCCTTTCAGTTAGGGGATCTCGCTTTCAGATTTAGCCAGCTGTACCATCTCTTCCCCTTGGATTTCCAAGCGAAGGAAAGTCATTAAAGGTTCCAGAGTTCGCGATTCTTTGGCGTCCATATTATTATTACGTTTTCTTTCCCAGGCCACCAGGACTTTCTCGGGTAAGCAGGATTCTACCAACGGTGTTAAAAAGTCTCCATATTTTTCTTGAGTTAGCCCAAGGTTCTCCAACGACCATAATTTACCTTCAAACTCATCGTATAGGGCGGGGAAATCCGTTTTCGTTCTTCCAGAAGCAGCATTCTTCATAACTAAGCTTAAAAATTCTCGTACGTAAATATGTACAAGCAAGTCTTCACGGCCGTATCTTTTCTGTATTTGTTCAATGGCTGTAGAATAATTTTCCACCATTGCAGGGAAACTCAACACTAATCATTCTGCTTTCGATTTTCGTTCTACGTATTGCATCTTATTTTCCTCCGCAATGCTTTTATCATTACGAATTTTCTGAAACTGACTCCAGAAGGCCAAAAAGTCTTTACCTGCCCCGCTGAACTTCTTCAATTCTATTTTCGGTAATTTAAGGCTTCTCTTTTCAGTTTCGGTCGGAATAGCAGTTTCTCGTGCTTTCAAATATACTCGGGAACAAATTTCGATATAACAGTCACAGTAGTTCTCTGCGTCTTCCATATCATCCAAATATTCTTGCTCGTCATCTTTCACTTCCAAGAGTTGTTCAGAAACTTGATTCTGATAAGTGTCGAGTCTCTGAAGTTCATCCGTGATTTGTGTTTTCAGAATCGAAAGTAGATTCATATCAATCTCTTTTTTCATCACACACAGTTTGGTTTCAATCTTTTATCTTTTTCAGACAAAGAGAAAATGCTGTTCTCGGCCCTTTTCTTTGAACTTTCAAAGCACTCACTTCCATTATATAGTTCGAAAATTTCAAAGTTCAAAATTCAGTAATTGAAATTTGATTTCAGTTTCACTTCCAACCAGCAACCCTATCCAACCAAGGGTACCAAATTTATGCTAAGAACAAAATCAATTCTAAATTCTGCGAGCTGCTTCTACCAGATGCCAGACTTGTTGGAAATAATTTTGTCCTTAGCCAGTAAATCAAAGTAAACTAAGTTTATTCAGAACTGCCGAGCGAATATAATGCCAGAAAATAATGACGTCACACAACCTCTTTACAGTTACACAAACGTGGCACCATGCCGCCACTCATTCACACAAATTACATTTTTCTTCACAACATAACCCATGACAATCAAGATGTTGCTGTTATTATCTGATGATCTCTGAAGTGGGTTTTGGATGTCAAAAGCTATTCGTTCGAAAGGCGCTTCCGTATTATACAGCTGCAGTCTTCCTCTAATGCATTTCTGGGTTTTTTTACGAGCAGCGCAGGGTTCGCATGACGTCACTTTTCCCTCCACACATTTTCCTGGTAGACGAATTCTTGTACTTTTTGTAGGGTCTTCATAATACCAAAATGACCTACAGTTGGAGTGTCATGGTGTTCCTTAAGAACTGTTGATACCAACAGAGCCTTCAGTTGCTCACCCATCGCTCTTGTTATTGGCACAAAACCCCAACTTCTGACGCCAAACTATTACATAGATCGGGTCCGAAGATTTTATGCTACCAGTTTCAAAGATGAATACAATTTTTCAGGAGAGATGAAAATTTATTGTAGAAAAACAATCCTTGAAATACAGGATACAGAACTAGAATTCGCTTAATAAATCCCAGAAGGTCTTCACACCTTCTACGGCGCTCAGACACAACTATTAGTGTCTAAAAATACAAGTATGCTAAATATTATTAACAAACACTCACTCTTCCAATTCGACAGCCGAAGCAGCAATTATTCGCTAGCTGACTTTTCAAAGGAGAAAACAATATCGACTCCACTTCAGCAAGTGACTCTTATTTATAGTCCGCACGGATTTTTTTTTGTTGAAAAATCCGCTTAAATCATAGATCGTGATTATAGTAGATTTCTCTTGCAATTTCCAGAAGCATCCGTACGGTCACCAACGCGCCGAAAAATTGATGTCAACTTGGCTCTATTGCCAAGTTTCCATCGAATCGCCATTATAATGTAAAAACGACGTTGCTTGCGAATATTGCAAAATCAGCATAAAATAAATACAACACAGTAATATTAAAGTATTACACATCCACAGATATAAATTATTTACACTATTTTAAGCATTCATTACCCAAAATTCGTAACCGTATTAAAAATAAAAAATAAAAAAAAAAACCTCAAACGCGAAACATTTAATTTTTTTAAAAAAAATTATATTAAAACACATATAATTTAGTAAAAATGGAACACAAATGTTTAATAAAATATGTATTTGTAGTTGATATGTTCGTTACAGCGATTAGACGATGGTAAGCAATTTCAAGTCAAATATTTAAATAACGTGCATAAATACATAAAATACAGCTACTATATTAATTGGACTATTACAATCTGTGTTTCTGAAATCTTGTTTATAATTGCTAAATTAAAAAGGAAAATATGATTAAAACATAAATCTCACAATCCACTTTTTTCCCTAAATTTCTCTTAGTATTCTTAAATTGCATTAATGCAATTTCCACTTAAATCGGCTGTAGAAAAATAATCACGAATTCGTGATTACTGTTGTTTTGGCGAAGTCGTGGGTTAGTCGAGGCACGTTTCAATTGAAGTCCTGTCATGTGCAGAAACCGATGCAAAATGACTCTACAGAGTTTTAAAGTCTTTACGCTGATATGGAAAATACGGTGCTAGTTCAGATGTTCACTATATATATTATTGACTGCGATTCAAATTTTTAAGTTGCATTAACATGGTTTACGGATCTTTTTTTACATGGTAGAATAGGAAACTACAACTAAATTTTTGAAATCTGACGATCAAATAACATATATATATTGATAAATTCGTATAAAAATAACTGAGAGGATAGTAGTTTGACTTGTCAGTCTTCAGCCTTGAGACTGGGAAAAAATATATCCATTGTAGATTGTTGTGGACGATTCATCCAAAAAACGCATTACTTAAGGAAAGCAAATTTATTTACATCAAACAAAAATATTAAAAGCATACAATAAAGCCCACGCGGGCGATTTCTCAATGTTTGGCTATCGCCCTAACTCTTCGGTGCCGAGATGTAATGAATGAAAAACATTCTTATTCCAGGGGAGCACAATGCAACACCTGGCGAGGGCGGAAAACACTACATCCATCTTCAATAAAAAATTCCAGATCACGTGCGCATTTCGGTAACAAAGAGTAAATTTTTAAACCATAGTTAAATAAAGGTTGTAAATGATTCATTGTTGTCATGTGAAAAGTAGAAGGTTAATCAGTTAAATTTAATGCTTAGCAACCTCCTTTCATTCAGTATGACGGAATTCGTATCAGCTATAGCTAAAAAAAAAAGCTAATGCTTTACCAAATTCCATTTTTTTAAACTGTAAAACAAACGATAATATCACGAAACGTTATCAAATACTTTGAATATGTTTTTAAATGCATATTTTTTAATGCTTTGGTTGATAGATATTACGTGGTTCAGCGTCTATTAAATACAAGAATGGTTCACGCCATATAACAGGCACAATCTTTTTCGGAGCAAATCCTTATTCTAGTCCAGGGGAGGCCAACCTTTTTGGGAAGCGTGCCACAATCTGATAAAAAAAAGTTACGCGTGCCACTTCCAACTTTTCAACCAAACTAAAAAAATATACAAAAGAAAAAAAAAATGTTACTTATAGGCTTGATTATGGGTTATTTACACAAAAAAAAAATATTTTTAAATGCAAGTTCTATATAGTGAAAATGTGAAAAAAAATGGCATAACAAATGAAACAAGAGTAGAAACTTATATTTTACTGTTGATAAATTTTTAAAGGGGATCATACAGTTAGCTTAGGTACAAAATAAAAATAGGCAATTTAAAACATTTAATTTTAAAAGATTATTAAGCAGTCAGTACTTAATGTGGCTTTTGAATTTGTAGATTTTTTTTTACTAAATCATCTATATTTGGATTAGTTCGAGAAGTTCCTAACAAAATTAGGTGTTTTAGGTGCATGTCACTTAATTTTGAGCAATATTTTGATTTATTTACGTTCATAACAGAAAATTTTTTCACAGACATATGTTAATCCAAACCTAAAACTATATCTGACAGCTAAATCATGTAAATTTGGAAAATTGCTTGGTGGCACAAATTTCCAAAATTCGATGCAATTCGGATCGTTTGCGGTTAAAATAATATCCTTGTAATTGATTTTTAGAGTAATATGGTGCTTTAGGTCAAAAATTTCAATTTGTATCTGAGGTGAGTAACCATTAATGTTTTGAAGAGAAATCGGAAAAGGATTAGTGAAAAATTCAGTATTTTTTTTATCATCTTTAAAATCGTCAAACCTGGCACTGAAAGAATCCTGCAAAATGGATATTAATTTTTTTAATTTATCATAGTTCGGAACATTACTAACTTTGGCAGATAATTCCTGCATGAACGGGGAATGAGTTAATTTGTTCTCTCCAAAATCCAGACAAAAAAAAGCAAAAGTTTGTTGAAAAAAGAAGATATATGACCAATTAGGGTAGGGGAAATACATTTTTTCCCCTGTAATCTTAAATTTAAATTTTTAAAGGTTCCATTATAACGGCTCCTCAAGAGGAAAAATTGGCTGTGGTATTTAGCCAATTTTCACTCTTGAGGAGCGAGCATTCACTGGGCTGTTCATCGTTTCTTCCAGCTATTCTAAAACGCATTCCCTCAAACTCCAAAATCTCGCAAGTGAACTTCCTTTGAAAAGCCAGCGCACACTACAATGAAGGAGTAACTCGCCATTTTCTTCCGTTTCTTCAGGGAAAAGCGTACGAAATTTTAGTGGATTCAGAGCCCGAGCTCGTATTTTGTTGATACAGCGCATCACGAGGCCAACAACGAAAGACAAGTTTAAGTCCTTGGTACAAAGAGCTACTTGATGAATAATACAATGATACTTGAAAACTTTTCTTCTGAAATAATTTCCAAGCAATGCAACAAAACCTTTTATTCTGCCAACCATGCAAGGTGCTTCATCTGTGCTAACTGTGTCTAATTTTGTCCATTCTACTTTGTTAACTTCACAATTACACTTTTAAGTTCCTTAAAAATGTCTTCACCTGTAGTTAAAACTAGTTGGCGCAAATAAAAAAGTTCTTCCACAGTATCAAAATTAATTTTCGCGTAACACACAAAGATGCTTAACTGCGCATTATCTGTGATATCACAACTTTCATCCAAAGTTAATGAAATTTTTTTGCAATTTTGAAGTTAAGAGACGATTTGCGTTCAACATCCTGGAACATGTCATCTATACGATACATGACGATATTTCTAGACAAAACTATTTTATTAATCATATTTTTGACATTTAGACCACCGACATTTTGCGTGAAAATTAAAAGGCTACTCTTTATTATATCCTCTCCGTCAGAATATGGGGGTTTTTTTGCGGGCTAACAACAAAGAAAGTTCATAAGAAGCCTTCACCGTGGTTTCCATTTCGTCATTTCTCTTCTGGAACAAAAGTTGTTGGCCGATTAAAGATTTATTTTTTTTTTTATTGATAAATTTCGTTCGCAAATTTGACCCAACAGGATATTTGCTGTTGAAATCACTATGCAGTTGTTGGAAATGACGGTCCAAGTTAAATTTTTTTTTGGAACTGCTATACAAATTCCACATATCAAACAAACAGGCTTGGAAGCATTTTGATGTGTAAACAAGTATTGTTTTTCCCAGACAATTTTAAAATCACTTGCTGCAATATCCCTTTCATAATTTATTTTTGATGTCGAAGGACTCATACACATATTGAAAATAAAAGAAAATTTAAACAAGTACGCTCAACACTAAAATCTAAAAACACTTTTAGAAAAGGAAAAAAGCAAAACGGCATGCTAAACAGAGTTTAAAATCAACTGAGTCTGACAGCTAGAAACAATTTGCCGATGTTAAGTTACAAATTTTCTAGGCTCCGAATCCTGCATTATGATTAGTCATGGATGCAAGTTCTCACTCCCTTTGCTTTATAAAGTGGCTACTTTGTGCAGATAGAATTACTTTTACCGTATCAACAACTTCTCTCCTAATATATTGCAGAATTACTACTT
Source organism: Trichonephila clavata (assembly GCA_019973975.1). Classification (NCBI taxonomy): domain Eukaryota; kingdom Metazoa; phylum Arthropoda; class Arachnida; order Araneae; family Nephilidae; genus Trichonephila; species Trichonephila clavata. Next base: position 14,028 of record BMAO01034889.1, read on the forward strand.
GACATTACTGAAATCGTAATTAGCCAACACCTTCGGAAAAACCTTTTTATCTGACAACCAATAGCCATAAACACTAAACTTCAGCGCTGCAAGGAGAAGCTGAAATTCGAATGGAAATCCGAGATGTTAAAAATTAACCGCGCCCGAGAGAGGGTGACTTTTTGGGCAGATTTGACTGTCCGGGAGCGAGAATTTATTTGATTTTAGTCTCACGTTACTCAACACTTTTCACGGAACTTCACAATGCTGTGGAATTGTAAGTTTTAGAGCATCATCTCATTTTTGGCGCTATACTGAAGAAAATAAATCTTGCTTAGCGCCTTCAAAATCTCAGGCTGAAAATTTCTGTTACATATCACCTTCATGATAATTTTCTATTGTAATTCAGTAATATTTTCATATTTTTTTTGTAATTTTTTAGTAAGTCTTCGCGTGCCACAGTTACGACTCCCGCGTGCCGCGGGTTGGCCACCCCTGCTTTAGTCATAAGGGAATATTTCTTCTAAAGGGGAATAATTTAACATTTCTGAAGAGCTCAGAATTATACAGATTCAAAAGTAATACAAAATTGACCATATTAATCACAATTTTGCTTGAGACAAATAATGCACACAGTAACTGTCACATTTTTGACTCCATTGTTGGATTCTCCTTAAAAAGGCTGGAAAAGAACCATGTAGTAGCTCCTAAAGTTTTCTGACCAAATAACCACTTGGAATATTCTGGACTTCTACAGAAACATCTATTTTTATCGCCAAGATTACTCCTCTGTAGTCAAAAGAGAGGTCTCCCTTAGCTCACAAACGATCTTTGTGTATTGTTGTGTTGTTGTAGTGTCCTTCCGGAAGGTATTGTTAAGCAGAAAAGCATACAGCCGGAACAATATTGAGACCAAAATATTTGGTTGAAATGCAAATCAGATTTTAGTATTCCCTCTTTCAAATTGGTACAATGTCACACATTTTTTTATTCCATAAAAATTTTAAAATACGCAGTGGTAAACTATTTGACTTTGATTTGAAAGTGGATGTGCAGCGTATAATAACAAGTCCTTCATAAACAATTTTCAGAGGAAAGCAAACATAAAATGTCATGCTCATAGTATAAATTTTTTAATCAATGAAATAAATACAATGTTCAGAAGATGAAGCTTCTTTATTTCAAAACCATTAATTTTACAATTATTAACACTCTCTATAAATCACATATATTATCTACACAGATTTTTACGGACAGCTTTGGTTTTTTTTATATTAAAATACAATAAAGGGGTTTTATCACTCAAAAATTACTTTGACAAGAGTTACATATAACACGTATACATAATAATTAAACACATTCACATACATTCACTCATTTAATCTAGCATTGAAACCACACAAAACATTAATAAATTCAGATTATAAGTCTCCACTTAATTTTATCACAATCTAACGTTTATATATAAATGTTATCTTATAAAAAATATTTTTCTCAAATTTTTAAAAGTTATTATTTTAACACAAATTCTGTACATATTGTAACAAATAAATTAAAGTAGATTTGAGAATTCTAATGAGATACAAAACATTAACATACCTATTTGTATTGAGGAACAAAAATTTTACCTACTGAGTAAAATATTGAGAAAGTTCAATGAGGAATTTCTAAAATTTTTTCACTAGAGTAAAATTTTTGATGTTATAAAAGAGCAATGTTATTTCAAATGTAATAAAAGAGAATCTATCTCATTCAATATTAAATTTTATTTTAATTCTTCATTAAAGAGAGCTTAAGAATATAATTTCAACATTTATAACCAAAATAAATCGATTTTACTAGTTAGAAATTCATATTAGAATATGCAATTCAGAAGCATTCATTTAAAAAGAAATTTTCAAATGTTTTACATCACAATTTTTGTACTTTTTAAATAAGTAAACTACATTTGAAACTTAATTACATCAACTTTATATAAATAAAGCATTATATTATTAAAAACCTTAAGTTTTCTCAAACTTCAAAGCATTAAAAAAATTCTATTAAAAATGAAACAAATTATAAAATAGTAAAAAAATAATATTTTTATACATTTTAATTTTGAGCAAGAGTTTATCTGTACCCACAGAACTGGAAATGATACATGACATCACCAACCCTTGCTCTTTAAAATGCCATTTTTTTTTTATGACTGCAAAATAATAGGAAATTAGTAGCTTAAAAAGGGTTTTGAGACAAATTACCTATTGTTACCTAATAAAACACATTCATAATTATTTGGAAAAAAATCATCATAATCAGTCGAATTAATCTCTCCCATCCACCATGTTGTATGGCACAAACCTTAAATTCAAAAAAGATTTTTTATTCAAGCCCATCAAACATTTAAATTGGTAGAAAAATTTACAGTTAAATTTTTATAAATGGCATCCAAAAATTCCTGCAAGATTTGAATTTAGCCCCATTTGTGTGGTAAAGTGTTGTCAATGAAAAAAGAAAGAAAGGAGGGGGGGGGGGGGAAGACCATGAGACAGCCAACACTTTAGGGTCTAATTGACCATGTAATTTGACGATATTGGATTTTTTATATTGGGGATATTTGGTGTAAATTTCATGTCACAACAAGTCTACGGTTATTCACATCTTAAGGAAGAAAATTGAGTCCAGTATCACTGAAATACAGCTATAATTATTTTTCAACTAAAGAATGCATATTGGTCCAGCCAAATTGTAGCTATTCCGAATATGCCACTGTATTTTTAACTCTATACTGTATAGTTTATGAATCAATAAAAAATTTTCAATTTTTAGTTATAAACTTGAGTGTTTTAAGGAAATAACTTCTTGCATCAATTTTTGGACACCCTAAGAAACTGCTTTCTAATTTTTAACAAATAAATTTTTTTTTTTTATAAATGGCCAATTAGGTGTTTTAAATTTACAATAAATAATCAACAATTGTTTAAAACTATCTGCACAAACCTAAATTAATAAAATTGATGAGAAATAAAATCAGAATAATTTTAGCAATGAATTCTAACAGCAGAAGTATTTGCATAAGTTAATCAAATATTTAATATTAAATATAAAGTAGTAAAACAAAATAAGCAATACTCATTAATTATCTAAGCAAAAATAATATAACTTAAAAGCTAAAATTCTACACATTGATCTTTCCTATATATATAAATTGAGAATTTTTCAAATTTCCAATTGAAAACTTTACACTGAAAACAAAGTTCTTCATATTTAAATAATAAAACTGAATAAATACTTCTTATTTTTGATTGTATTTCTTAAATTTAATGTAAAAATGATAAGTATCAACATGATGATCTTTATATAATACTTTATTCATCTTATATACTTAATAACTTTCACAAAATATGTCATGTAATAGAGTCAAAATTGTGTGTAGCACCTTTCCCACATTATATATGGAAGTAGGAAATATCTTCGAAAGATATTTTAGTTTTACCATACATCTTAACATAAAATAACCACAATTTTGGTGGAAAACTAGTTACAAACAATTTAACTATTTTACTGGAGGAAAAAGTCAACATGTTTTTTATTTTACACAATACATAAAAAAAGTATCAAAGTTACTTTAAAACTGTAATATTTTAGATTATAATTTATAGGAATTTATAAAAACTGCTTTCAAATTATAAAATTTATTATACTTTTACACTTATGAAAACAAATAATTGAATATCTTACTCTGTTTTTACATACCATAAATTAATACTTAAATATACATTTAACTATTCCTTTAATCAGATTTACAAATAATACAAGAATTTAAAAATTGTTGCTAAACAAAATACAAATCTAATCAAATCAATTAGATAATAATACATTTTTACAACTTAAAGGAATATTTATATATGTATATACATACACTTTAAAAATATTTCTAAATACTTCATTGCAATCAGAAGAGGTATTTATATAAATTATTTGTGAAATATTAATTAGTTTTGGCACTGTACAAACAGATCACACCAATATGGAAATAATAGTTATTTGAAGGACTGAGCATACATTTAGCTCTATCAGAGAAACCACATTTCCCACAATGGTAAACTGCTTTGCTGCCAACATAAAATTAGTCACCAATAATATAAATACCACATAAATTCTAAAACAATAACAATTTTAAAAAATGAGATTACTGTACTTTACACGAACAATTTAAAATTCTGTGTACAAAAGAACAATGCTTCTCTTTTTCCTCTTTAATTGGAAGATTATAATTTCAAACAGTTTATAATATCAAAAAAAAAAATGTTTTGGCATCTGATAGTAACTTAAAAATTTTTTCTAGCTGCATTAAACATAATTTCAAAAATAATCTTTTTACACAACCCTTATAGGTAACTTTTTAAAAGTCCCACACATAATACACACCAACTTAAATGTACTATCTTCACAAATAAAGAAATTAATTATTTTGAAGTAATAAAATGAAATCTCTACACCCCGATTGCAATACAATTTTTGTCAAAAAGCTCATTTTTTGTTTGTTTTAAGAATAGGCATTACAAAACGTCAACTTTTCAATCGACAAGTAAATCAGAAGAACTTGTAAAATGTGTAATAATAAAGTCCAGAAAACCGATCTTTCTTCATATTCTGGATCTTCTTTTACAGGTATATTCGGAACAGAAGTTGGTTTATTAAATGAGCTGTTTTTGTTTCTTCCGCATTTAGATCTTCATAGATTTCTTCAATTTCTGCCCCAGATTCATAAACGTCAATTTTTAATTCATATAAACTAACTTCATGAGAAGGATGACCATACACTGCAATAGACACTGGACGTTCATAATAAGATGGAACTCTGACCTGTTCAGCTCCACATGTCGTAGATTGGAGATCATGATTTTCAATATCATAAGTTGGTTTAAGTTTTTAGAAGACACATATAAATCAGCATCACCTTCAATGGAGTGAAGCAGAAGCATAACAGTACCAGGTTGAGGTAACCAATAATATGAATAGTTACTCCACCTACAGCACCTAGTATTGATTCTTGAAATGTTCCACACATTGGCAGACTGGAGACAACATCAGCAATAAAAAGGGTAATATCTTGTCTCTAAATTTCATTTTGGTAGAAAAATATCTAGAATAAAAACATTTTTTTAAAAATATTTTTAATTAAAATATTATATTGAGAACTCAAAATGAATTGTATTTATACAGTTACAAAACTACCTTCAATGATCATTAACATCAACATATTTTTCAAATAATTTAGTAACATCTTATATCATTAAGGATTCTATTCTACAGAGCACCCTCCCTATGTTAAGCATGAATCATATTAGTGAAGAACTATGACAGCAACAATACTATAGGAATTAGTTTATAAATTTTAATATTTCACAAAAAAAAAAAAAAAAAAAAAAAAAAACCAACAACAAGAAACAACAAATAGAAAAGAGAAAAGTTTTGGCATTATTACACAAGGGTGAGAGAATATAGTTTGGTTTTAAACCTACTCAAAGTACATAGTAAACTAGAATACTAATTTTAGTTATTTAAATATTTTGATAACCTGTACCAAAAAGTAGAAAAAAATTTCAACACAGTATATTAATTGCTCCCTTTAGTTCTTTGACCTTAATGAAATATAAATTCAGCATGATACAACTCAAAATTTTGATGGTAATTTCTCATGCACTTTATTCCATTTTGAACAGACCCCCCCCCCCCCCAATTTTCTTTCAACAACATGAACACCAATTTCCAGATATTTGAGTTATAGAAATGTAGTCGACAGGTCCATATTTGAAATCAGCCTTTTCATGTGCATATTAGGAATCAAAATAGATTATACTCCACTGCTTTACATATTCATTTATCTGTTATATACTGTTGTTGTACTTCTATCCTGAACTATGATTAAAAAGTTTTTTTTTGTCTTTTTGCCTCTTAAATTCACTATGATAGTAGAATGCAACAAACATTTCAAAAAACAAACAAAAAAATCTGTTTTTAAAATATAAATTTTTAAATATCTTGTGTGTGTTTTAACTAATCTTTTTTTTTCCATATATTTTTTATATTCTCTTTTCAACTACATAGCAAGTTGCTTAAATGTAACATTAATGGAACTGATATTATCCTCATTTTTCATGCCATTGTTTTAAAGTGATATTTGTTTATTTTTTGTTAAACATAATTTACTATATTCAGATTTTTTTACAGTAAAAATTTACACTGCGATATTTTTTCTCTCAGTTTCATAATTCATAATTTTGTTGTTATAAAATCCTCTTACAGTATATTTCAACTGATGAGCAATCAAATGGTGTGGAACCAAAGGAAAAATAGAAGCTATTGTGTAAACTTTACACATTATGCATTTAAAAAAAAATCAGAGAATAAATATTAAAGAATTAAAATCGAACTAAGCATCAGTATAAAAGGTAACAATTTGTCATGCAATTTATATCAAACTGATGAAACTACAGCTTAAGCATGACTTAGGAATTATGGTTCAATGCCACTGAAACACAGCATCGACCCCATGTTACTTGTGACATTTAAAATTTTATAAAGAAAAGAATATGATGAAATCCTATTTTGCTGCAGGGCTTGGTAATGATATTTGAAGCATGCCAAAATGGTACCAAAAGTGCAGTTTT
>BMAO01034890.1:0-77178 GCA_019973975.1 Trichonephila clavata
AATATTAATTTGAAATTCAACGAACTGGGAAGGGGAAGGGGTAGCTTGATAAAATCACATTTTTTTCCTTACCTTAAAATTCTCAAGTAGAATTAAGTTTTTATAATGTATCTCTAAAAATATCTATGATATATCTATATTTAAATTCAAAGTATATATTAAAACAATGAGGATAATTACAATTTCATTTTTCTCTTATTTTAATTAATACTTCTAAGTTTTTTTAAAGGAATTATTTCGTTTGTGTCAAAAATTAACAAAAGGAAAAAAAAGGTTCAAAATTTAAAACCTGTTAAACTTTTGAAATTCTTAACATGAATAATTTTTAAGCTTCTGTATAACAGAACTTGCAAAAATTTTGTACGCATTGATAAAAATAACAACAACAAAAACCTATTTAAATCCTTTAGTTTTTCATAATATCAAAGACAGGTGTTCAGAGTGAGTATCTTACATACAATCCCTAGTTTTGTATTGTTTAGATAACGAATTATAATAGAATTTTTAATGTCTGAACTTCAGTTTCATTCAAAGAGAACGGGAACAACAAGCTCATATTTTTAAGCTTGAATCTTCGAACAAAGAGAAATGAAAAGCACCTGGACAATTTACAGTTGACATTGCGCCTATAAATAAATATAAAGATCCATTTTAAATTCAAGTTAAAAAAATATCTATTTATGCAAAATCCCGTATCATTTATGTTCTATTATAGAGGTTGACTGAAGAGCAAGCAATTAAAATTTGGACATTTTTTGTAATCTTAACCATACAAAACCAGGAATTTTATATTAGCTGCACCGAAATTCTGCAATTGAATTTCGAAAAATATATTTATGTATGTATATCTCGCTTACGCAGTTGAAAAATATTTACATAAATACTAATAATTCTTTAGATATTTAAAATATTAAATTCAATTTTAATACATCCCACTTCTAATATTTTTCACTTATTCCGTAAATTTTACAATTTGGTTTGATGTGAGTGAATATTAACGTTGCACTGTTCAGCTATACTCGAGGACTTTTGGCGACGAACCTCGTAATTTTGAACATGGTCAAGTGACGAGGATGACACTGTTTTAATAATTATTTTTATAGCTAAACCTGGAAAAAAACACGAAATTTTTTAAATATTAACTTTAGATTTTCAAAAAACATAATTGGAGCTCTCAGTCCTAAATCCATATGAACTTTTATGGATCATATGTTTGGGAGTATTTACAGATATTTCAAGAAAAGAAGATTTTTATTACATTCCTTATGTTTTTAACTGTATTCCTCTTAATATCTTAAAAATTTAATTTAAATTAAATTTGATTGGCAAAATGTATTTATCCTTGTAATTGAATAATCGAATCTGTTCTAAGATGGGGGGGGGGGGACCCCATTGCACCTGTTCTAATATTTATTTGACTCTAAATACAGTTTTCTATAATTTTAAATATTTCTCTGAAAGTTTTTATTACATTGCGCTATGTTTTTAAGTGTATTCGCACTAATAGATTAAAAATTTAATTCAAATTAAATTTGATTGGCAAAAAGTGTATTTATCCTTGTAATTCAATAATCGAATCTGTTCTAAGAGGGGGGAATGTGTCCGCTCAAACCACGATGATTTTAAAGTGTCCGCTAAAGCCACGAAATGTTGTGTCGCTCTGCCACGTCCCTCGCCACGCCACCCTTCACATTGAGGCACATGGGGAGGGGCATAGGTCCGGACTTCCCCGTGAACCTTGATTTTTTTTTCCGACTGATATGTTCTAGCAGTTTAAATTAATTAAAATTTATTTTAATTATCTATATTTTATAAATCAATGTTAATTATTTATTCAATATTTCATTTTTGCTATCGACATTCGACGAAATCAATAGAATATGTTTAGCGGCGTTTTCAGGTATGATACGAGATTGGTAGACTATCAGTCCTCGACCACACTGCTTGTAAACTTCCTGTATGCGTCACTGTTCTTCATTTTATATTATAAAGAAGAAAAATAACTTGAATATAAATGCAGTATCATTAAAAGAATCAATCAGCCAATTAACTCTTTCCCTGGCGTAGGCGTGATAACACGCCGAGACAAATACAACTCTTACCTGGCAACGGCGTGTTTTCACGCTTTGACGCGCGCCAACATTCAGGTTGGTTCGCCCTGTTCACTCCGACTAACTAACTAACAATTAATAATTAATTAATTAACATTAATTAATTAAGCTCTTAACTAACAATTACAGTTACAGGAATTTTTTAATTTTAATAATCCATTAATTAATTTCTTAGCTAACAATTGCACAGTTACAGGATTTTTTTATTTTAAATAATTAATTAATTAATTTTAACAACAAGTAATAAATTAATTATTAATAATAATAAATTCATTAATATTAATTAATAGTTAGTTAATTTATTAATTTTAACTTTAATTGATTATTTAATAAATTACTTTTGCCATTGATTAATTAATTATTATTTAATTAATTCATTAATAACCATTAATAATTAATTAATTTTTAATTGATAATTAATTAATTTTTAATTGATTATTAATTAATTTTTAATTGATAATTAATTAATTGTTTAATTAGATAAACTCTTAACTAACAATTGCACAGTTACAGGAATTTTTTATTTTAATGCATGCGTTTCAGCCATTTAATTGTTAAATTGTCTGCCAGACTTGGGTAGGATTTAAATATCCCCTGCCGCCAGGGAAAGAGTTAAAACAGCTCAGTGAGGTTTGGTTGTCGATTCTCGCCAATTTGAATCTTTGACCATCAATTAAGATAGATACCTCTCCGTTTTCATTTTCCTCACAATATAGTGCTTGAGACATAGAAGAACAACCTGGGACGTCTTAAGACTTCTTCAGGCCATGGGCCCTTAGACAAAAGTAGGCCCTTTGCCACTACACAAATGTAGCCCCCATCTATGACCCTAAGAAGTAGACAGTACATAGCATACATTGTAAAATACTAGCGCAAACAATTACCCGAAACAAATAAATGTACACGACTTACAATCGCACAAAGCGCTTCACGACCGTTCCTTTTGACCAATTGAGTATTGCGTTTGTACACAATACTCAACACCAGGGGTGGGTATTAAGTCGATCGCGATCGACATTTTGGGGGTGACCGCCTTTATTTATACCTAAGATGTGCATACTAAATAAATACGTATTTGTGGCTTACTGGGCAACTAATCTGGAGACTGGGTGAGCCACAACACCTTGAAAAAGTTAGAAGTATCCCGTACCCAGGAAAAGTCTGCCCATCCCTGTTATTAACTATCATCTTCAGAATTATGGAAAGCACAATTTAAAGAATTACGAAAGAATCTGGAGTGAGTGAGTGAATATTAATGTCGCACAGGTCATCGCCGAGACATTTTGGGGTGACCGCCTTTACTAAAACCTAAGATGTGCATACTAAATAAAACATATTTGTGGCTCACTGAGCAACTAATCTGGAAACTGGGTGGACCGCAACACCTTGAAAAAGTTAGAAGTAGCCCGTACCCAGGAAAAGTTTGCCCACCCCTGCTCAACATAATACCTCGGGTATTGTGTTTGAGTCATTGGGATCCAGTGTGAAAAATTTAAGTTTTATTTCCTTTATAGTGATGGAGTCAGTCGATGATTTTGACCAGGGCATGGATTCTAATGACATTTAGTTTATTATGTATGATGTATAGTTGTACAAGTATATGTTGCTATTCCAATCATGATAATAAAATAGATTAGGAAATATGTATATAAAAAAAAAACACAGTCGACCCCGATTTAACGAGTGTTCTCTTCCCCGATCAAAATAAAACAAAAAAAAAAAAATTATATTTAACGACCAATAAACCCCGAAAGAACAAATTATTTCAGATGCTGGAGTTTTTTGTTTGTTTGTATTAGAAAAAAATTGATTTTTTTTTCAAATTACATACTTTTTTAGTCCAGAACAGAAAAGATTTTTCTTGTAAGCAGCAATTTCAACCGGACCATTATTAGACTTCACTGGTGCAGATAGTGATGAGCAGTAGGGCACACAAAAATTTTTCAACAGGGGGGTCCATGGTCGAAAGTTCCCCAACTCGTATCATACCTCAAGACAACACCAATTGATTCTTCTGATTTTCTTAGCAAAAAAAACAGTAAAAAATAAATTATTGAATTAATAATTAGCATAAATAATAAAATAAACTGTTAATTACAAGTACTTAATTAAATTTTATGTTATATATATGCAAAGGATAATCGTCAATCGAAAAAAACTTAACGGCTTTTTGTGGGGGTCCGAACCCCTAGGACACACCCCTTGTGTGCGTCACTGATGGTGTATGGTGGAAGGCCCAAGCCTGTTCGTGGACGGCGGTCATCACAGGTAGTCAGTTGACATATCATCCGAAATTCCCAGTTTTTTGGAGAATACAACCGGAAATAACATTTGACCATTGAAATTGATCGAATCGCAATCTTATTTAGGCTAAGTAGAGAACAAGACAAGTCCCCCATTGTGACTGAGGCCCTGGATCCGAGCCCAGTTGTCCTATGTCTTAAGACGTCCTTGAGGACAGTTACGGTGAAACGATTCACGTTATTTCTCTTACTGAGGAATCGTTTTCATGTTACAGATAACCTACTTTATCAGGGGCAAAGTTTACACCATAGGTTCCCAACCTTTTTTGAGCCAGCGCCCACTTTTCTAGTGAATGTTTCGATCTAGAGGAATAAAAGTGTACTTAATATATGGTGAAAACAAGAGTTAAGTTTTAAAACATATCCTATAACTAATAGAATGTATTTTTAATGTGTAACATCTTTCCTCTCGATTGCTGGAGATTTGTGGGAGTGACTTCGCGAAAAGGGACGGAAATGCGTAACAGGAAGTTGGAGAAGTGCGCTCTATTTAATTTGACCAATCAGCGCGTTTGGTGGTGTCTCTTCGCTACCCTAACGGTGAAGTTCTGTGTTTTTTCTCCTTCATTCGTAGCTGGAGGGTTCGATGGAGCACCTAGTCCTTGGTAGGACTCTAATCTCCATTCCTTGATTTATAAGTGACTGAAATGACTTAATTTATGCCCATTTTAAGGAATAATATTTGATGTGAAAAGTTAAACTATTGAAAATTAATGAGAAATAAATACGTTCCAGATGAGATTAATAAAATTTAAAATAAAAGCTCTTTTTAGAGCTCCAAAACATGATAAAAATTGAAATCTGGAAGTGGGCGGAGTTACCCTAGCCAATCCGAGTGCAGCAAGCGTCCAAGGTTCCGTGGATGGAAATTTTTTACATAGGGGTGAGAAAGAACTAATTTAGAATGAGAGGCAGTGATCTGATTGGCCGACACAAGTGTTCGGCTAATGATGTAGAAATAGGTCGGAGATGGACGCCGACCAATCAAAGCGTTCTCGCCATTCAACAGAGTTGCACGGCGAGGAGAAAAATTTTGAAAATAAATTTAAAAAGGTTGTATAAAAGATTCTCCTTCATTCGGGAGGGAATCCGTCCTCATCCCCCACCCCCGCGGGTCTCTGTTTTTGTTTTCTCACTTTAGGATCAGAGAAGAAGCCAAGTCCTTTAGACAGAGATGTGGTTAGACAATGACGAACGTGTTTCGGTACCTGACTTCGATTACTGCTTACAATTTAAACGACCGGGCCACAGAGCAGCTGGTGTTGCGATCTATCGTAAACAGAACAACTCACATGTTGTGGCTCGACATATGGATATTACTTATCGTCAAACAAGTGGACTGGGTGTTGTTAGTCAAATTACTGGGGACATATGTGCGTCAGAATCCTTATTTGAAAATGGACAAACAGTGATTTCGGCGGTCGTATACATTTCTCCGTATCAAACGGTTCAAAAAATTAAAGATTTCCTTCATTTTGTACTTTTACCATATACCGAAGGTGGAACTGCTCTTTTTTTTAAAACAAAACTATCACTCGCTTCCCATGATTTTGAGCGGTAGTTTTAAAGTTATCTTCAGTTTGCTAGAAGCCAAGCCACTCATAGCTTTTTTGAATGATGAACTCAAGCTCGAAATGAACACAAATCGAAATGTTTCGACAACTAACAGTGGTACTGTTATTGACTCTATTTTCTCAACGGTTTTTAATACTTTAAAATCATAAGTATATGTGTCATATTTTAGTTATCATAAGTTCTCATTACCACTCTTCCCCAAATTGAACTGGAACAATTTTTTTTTTATAAAAAATTGCATTACTCCGTGTGTTAATTAAATAAAATTTTCATTAAAGATTCCATAGAAAATTATTTCCAATCATACTTGATTTCTTTTTTTCCCAGGATTTAAGTTGCTATTGCGAATTTACCACGATAATATGTCAGATGTTACACATCGTATGCGAGTACTGTAAGACTCGTTTCTGTTTTTTTTATTTTTCAAAAGCTCCATTTTTTTTATTTGTGAATCAGAAATAGCTGTTGCCACAAATATAATTAACTGTGTAATATTATAAATTTTAGTCATAGATAGGATAGTGTTGGAATGGAAAAACTACTGAATTTCTTCTTCATTTAAAAGAGTGGAATAAAAGTCTTTGCTTACCTGTTATAAAGACATTCAGGGGTTTGGATGATACGAAGATAAATATAAATTGACAGTTTCAGCCTTCAAAGAATCACACGTTAATTCCTGATTAACATATTTTATTGTTTCTTGGATAATATTCGTAATGAAATCCATTGGACGAAACGTTTTTCCTACTGCTCACACACTAAGACAACACGTATACTACAGAAATTAAAATTTACTATATCATTCGGTTTAATGTAGGTCTGAATGTAATGTAATATATTTAAGTTTTTCATCCATTTCCCGAACTACCGAAATATGTGAATTTTCGTACATGTAATATAGAAATGATTTGAATACATACAATCAACATAAGAAAACAACATTAAAGTTTACTTTTGTTAGTAATAATCAGAGTATTTTCTTAGTCTTTTTTAGACTATATTTCGTTAATCTGCCCAAGCCCCTCTGTGCCATCTCAACGCCTTCTAATTTTCTCTGGTTTTCTTACCGCCCCCCTGAAAGTCTCAAACGCGCACAAGGGGGCGTTATCGCCCACGTTGAGAACCTATGGTTTACACCTTTCATGACTACTTAGGGTAACATTTTCCTCCATTTTAAAATTGTCGTATTTCTGTTGCGCCACTGAGTTTAATTTAGTTTTTTAGTTTAGATAGTCGTATTTAGTTATAATTTTATCTGCATTTTTATCCAGAAAGTCAAAATGGGACGTATGCCGAACGTAATTACGTAAACGTTTGGCGGGAGGGGAAGGGGAAGAACTGTTAAATCTATTGGCACCAATGATAAAACATTCGCGGGAACAAGCACTCTTATTATTACAATGAACAAACACTCTTATTATTTCACTTTGTTGCGTCGTGTAATAATATATTGCTGCGTTTTCTCACTTGTTTTATTTTATTCGACGTGTAAAATTGGTACTTTTCCGTTTCACCTGCGCAAGCGAAAAAGTCGACAAAAATGATGCAACCGACGCCAAACGGAATATTCCCGCTGGTAACCTTTTACCACAGCATTTAAAAAACATGTCTTGGTCTTTTTTTAAAAATCAGTAACGTCTTTTTGATAATACATTAAAGATGGATGAAAAAGTTGTCGTCAATAATGCCAACTTGGCGAGATTTGCGCCATCAAAACGATAAATTACCGTAAAATTACGTGCGATGATTAAGTATATTTGAGCAAATGAAAACAAAAATTCCTGCTGAAACTACACATTGATCCAAATCGAATTGACCCATTTAAGTAAAAAAAATATGCATTGTTATGCATTTTTCTCAAGAATTTTATTTATTTTACGCCTAAGAGACTAAAATAAACAGTTACATACTAGTACTTACTCTTAGCAACCCTATGGGTCTGTAAGGATTGATGCAAGAATTGTACAGAGAGTTCTTAACAAAAAAAAAAAAACTATTTTCATTTTTGTAGCGATATAATCTTTTTAGCCAGTAACAAACCCCGCACCATGGTGATCATTTTGGTGTAGTGGTTAAGTTACTCGGTTTCAGATCTAAAAGTCCCAGATTCTGTCCTTCGGATAAACGCACCACTTCATCTTTAAAATAAATTGAACTGAAGGGGAGAAAAAACACATCCGGGAATGTGTGTGTGTGTTTAAAACCAATATTTTTGGAAACGTTCAATTCATTCCGCTCTATTGGGCCCTTACTACTGAAAAACATTCCTGGACATGCATTTAAAAAACATATATAGCATGATTTATTTAGTATAATAAAAAATAGTAATGGAAATAACTTTAAATTGAAAATTATTGAGGAGAAACTATTTTAGAACAAGTAATATATAAAAAAAAAAGTTTAAAGTCAATTCCTACTTTGAATGGATGAATAGAAAGTATTGTTTTTACGATTGAAAATTTGAACAAGATATATTTATAGGAAGAGAGAGAGTGAACTAATTGTAGGAATTGTGTGTGAAAAAAGAGCATGATTTGTCTGCATTGTTGAAGCAATGCAAGCCCGGTTTAGCTAGTTTCGCTGAAAAACGGTTTTCGACGCCAACTTTTGTCATTGTTTTAACAGTTACATTGTTATAACAATGGAGACGAATCTAAGTTGACGTCGAAAACCGGTAATTAATTTATATTTAATTAATGCCGCTCATCCAGTATGATGGATATGTCCCTCGGCTTGGAACCGAGTGGGCTCGGGTTCGAATCCCGAATAAGGCACGGATGTATCTTCGTGAAAAGAAGCCGGACTTTCGCTCGAAATGCATTCCTGTCTCGAATGGAAAGTAGCGCACTTTTCCTGTTCCATGCTGGGGTCATCGTTTGTAATAAGTCTACATTCTTCTGTGTTTGTAATGTATGTTTCTGTTTTTTTATCTCTCGTATTTCACATGTATCCCAGGAAAAACACATGAAAATAATTTAATTAATGAAATAATATTTTAACAGAACTGTATTAACATCAAGTGTCATCCACTACAAGTTTTTGTGGCTGGCCAGACAACAACACGCGATAGTTCGAAGCTATCTTATAAATTCTCGACAATTCGAACACTCACTGTGATGATCAGTCCTGTAACAAACAGGTTGGAGCTAACAAGTTTTACTTTGTCTCTGCATGTCTCGTCTGAAACATAGTCCCTTTGATGACCATCTGTCTGCTACCCCTTATTTATGTTTTCTGGTTCCTCAGGTGTATTGCTTTCTTTTTCAAGTGGACAATAGACGAACCGCACCTGTCGTCAGCAGTTCACATCTTTCGTTTAACACGTGGCCTTGCTACACGTGTTCAGAAAGAATGGTCCACTATTGTGAATGCATGTTGTTAACGCCCCGCCTTTCTTTTGATGATGTCATCGATTAGGTGGCGTGCCTGTTCCTGTATATAGTGCATGTTTTGTAAATAAAGTTCAGTGTGTGTGTGTTTTACAGTCTACTTGCTTGTGTTGTGAATTTCTGTGTCTAGTGCGTGCGTCATATATGGTCCGACCGATTGGAGAGAAAGGTCGGTGACCTGTGGATTTAAGTGTGCTGAATTCGACTATGAAAGATTTGAGGTAATGTGAGAATTGCGTTTATTAGTGTGGGCGGATTTATCTTTGTTAATTATTCGTACTGCGTTGTCGCAGGTTTTACTTGTCATTAATTGGTTTACGTGTAGAGTATTAGTGTGAATTTGTTGTTATTAATATTGCAGTGTATTGTGTTGTCTGCCTTTGAATTATTCCTTGTTTAATGGTTGAGTTTGTCAGTGATTTTGGTTTACTTGGGTTCGAAATTTGAATGTGAAGTTGGGTTTTCTGTTTAGCTGTTTTGGTGTAGTTTGATTTTTGTGAATAGTAATGGCTTTTAAATTAAACTATAAGGAGACTGAGCTCATAAGGTTGGCGAAGGAAATGGGTCTGGAGATTTCCTTTGGACTCAGAAGCATTGCTGAGCGATACCTATATGGACGATATCGTTAGTGGAGTGCCTGATATAGAGACTGACCGTCGGCTACAGTCAGAACTACAAGATGCCCTGCAATCTTGCGCGGAAGGGTACTTCACAAGTGGTCTTCTAACTCTCCTGAGTTGTTGAATAGTTCATCGTCGTCTGACGTTGAGCACTCCTTCTCAGCTGAGTCCGACTTATCTGTGAAAACGTTAGGCATCAGTTGGAAGCCGTTACAAGATTGTTTTGTATTTAAAGTCTCAATTTTGAGTAAATCATCGTTTACTAAGCGTGGAGTACTGAGTGTCATAGCGAGGCTTTATGACCCTCTGGGTTTCTTGGGTCCAGTATTAACTAGAGCAAAAGTCCTTTTACAGAGACTATGGCAGCAAAAACTGGATTGGGATGATGTGCTACCAGATCAAATTGCCAAAGAATGAAAGGAGTTTGTGACCACCTTTAAGTGTATTGAAACGGTGAAAATAAATAGATTTATTCTAACCGATACATGGTTAAGAGTCGTCCTTCAGGGTTTTGCAGATTCGTCTGAAGTGGCTTATGGAACTGTCGTTTACTTGCAGTGTTTCTATCAGACCGATCGTGCAAAGGTGACTATTCTGGCAAGCAAGTCTCGTGTTGCACCTATTCGCGTTATTTCAATACCTCGACTGGAGCTCTGTGCCTGTGTTCTTCTCGCTCAGCTTGTGCAGAAAATACGTTCCTGTATAAGATTAGTGATATTGTGCTTCATACGGATTAGACGATTGCCTTGGCGTGGTTGAAGGCTCTCGCGAATCAACTCAAGACCTTTATAGCTAATCGAGTATCAAAGATTGACGGAAAAGTGTAATTGGATTCACGTACCATCGAATCTAAATCCTGATGATCTTATTTCGCGTGGACTACGTCCTAACGATCTTCCAGAATCAGAATTGTGGTGGAGAGGCCCACCGTTTCTTGAACAGGGTAAGTTATTCAGTGTACAGCCAAGCTCTGATCTGCTGAACGAGTTTGAGTACTCCAGTGAATTCAAGGCAATGAAGTCTGAAGTTTCTGTATATAGCGTGAATGTGTTCGCAAATTGTAAACAGTCCTTTTCATCTGATATCTTGTGTATAAGTAATAATTATGTAAAAATTCTTCGCATTTTTAGCTATGTGTTAAGATTTCTAAATAATTTGAAACAATCTGTGATACTGTCTGGTTCTCTAAGTGCCTCAGAATTAGACCTGGCTGAAACTAAATTGATCCGAATGGCTCAAAGAGAGATTTTTTCAGCTGAGATTCGAAACCTCCATGACCATAAGATTATCTTACCAAATAGTAAAATCAAAAATTTAAATCCTTTCCTAGACAGGGATAGTATATTGAGAGTAGGTGGATGCCTCGGAAATTCAGATTTGCCTTATGTTGCCAAATATCCAGCAATCTTGCCCAGTAATCATAAATTGACGAATATAATTATTATGTATTTCCATAAGAAAAATCTTCATCTTGGGGCATCCTCCCTTCTACACTGTATAAAACAGAAGTACTGGCCCCTACATGGTAGGTCCTTGTGTAGGAAAATAATGCACGAGTGTGTCGTTTGTTTCAGAACCGAACCAATAGCTACAACTCAATTAATGGGTAATTTACCCCGAGACAGAATAGTTCCAGATTATCCCTTTGATTGCTCCGGTGTAGATTTTTGTGGCCCATTTATGATTAGATATCGTAATCAGAGAAAAGGCGTATTGCATAAAATGTATATTTGCATATTTGTATGTTTTGTCTCTAAATCAATTCATATTGAAATTGTAACAGATCTCGCATCTGACGCCTTTATTGCGAAGTTAAAGCGATTCTTTAGCCGTAGAGTTAAATGTGCAAAGTTGTATTCCGATAATGGCTCAACCTTTGTGGGAGCAAATCAAGAAATTAAGAGACTTCCAACACTAGTTAAAACGCCTGATGAGAATCTTGCTGGTTTCTTATCGAGTGAGGGAATTGACTGGAAATTCATTCCTCCAAGAGCACCCTCCTTTGGTGGTTTGTGGGAGGCTGCCATAAAATTGGTTAAATACCACCTTAAGAGAGTAGTGGGAAAGTCTAACTTAACCTATGAGGAATTCTTGACCGTGTGCAAATAGAGGGAATCTTGAATTCTAGACCTTTATGTCCCTTATCAACCAATATTGATGACTTAAATGCTTTAACACCTGCACACTTTTTAATAGGTAGACCTATTAATTCAATCAGTGAGCCTAACTTAGTTGATCTAAATGAGAATATCCTAAAAAGATGGCAACGAGTTACGAGATTTGTGCAGCTTATTTGGAGTAAATGGCATCGAGGCTATTTGAACGAACTCCAACAACGCAATAAGTGGCAATTTCTAAAAGAAAACGTAAAGATAGGAGGCATGGAAGTTCTTATTGAGGACAATATGCCTCCATTTGAATGGCCATTGGGTAGGATTTTAGAACTTTATAAAGGTGATGATAATTTAGTTCGAGTTCTGAAAGTGAAGACTGAAAAAGGAGAATATAAGCGAGCTATTTCTCGAGTGTGTTTACTACCTGTGCCAACTTAAATTTGTATATTTCATGAGTTTCTGTGAATTTATATTAGTAAAGATTTTAGTGTGTGAAAGAAAGTTTTATTCTGTGTGTAAATTGATATTAATGCATTTTAATTTATAGTTCGTTTATATGTATTGTGAAATTTGTTGCCTGTAACCATGGCAACAGGGGGGGGGGAATGTTAACGCCCCGCCTTTCTTTTGATGATGTCATCGATAGGTGGCGTGCCTGTTCCTTTATATAGTGCATGTTTTGTAAATAAAGTTTAGTGTGTGTGTGTTTTACAGTTTACCCTTGCTTGTGTTGTGAATTTCTGTGTCTAGTGCGTGCGTAAATACATATATTGAATGCATTCTTTTAATACAGCTGTATAATGTCTATACTGAAAATATACTTTATAAAAATATTTTAAAATAATTTTATATATATGTACAATTGTTGTTTTATTACGTAGTTACAAATTTAAATGTGTTAGAAAAAAAATTCTCTTCGTGTATTTTGGGAGTTTTTTACCACCCTCTTGATCCGAAATAAGCATTACGTCGATCGCGATCGATCAGTGGACCGCCAAGATCATTTCGAGTGACCGCCTGAAGATTAGCCGCTAGTAATTTTATACGGAAATATCCAAGATTGGCTGACAGTATGCAGACTATGTCTTCTACTGACAATAAATTCGAGAACTAACTTTAGATGAAAATGTTTTATTGTTTGATAATAAATACATCATTAGATACAGTTATATTTGTGGCTATTATTATTATGTTTGTATCTTGCTTTTTGCTTTAAACGTGGTTTCAAAAAAGTGAGTTTTTCATTTTATTTACGTAGGTAAGAACATATTCCGTATTTATTATTAAATTATAATAAATATTGTTGCTTTTTCCTTACCTCACCACACCTACGACCCTGGGCAGTGGGCGCACTCGTGAATTTTTCAAAGGGGGCGCGGTGGTCTTGGGTCGAATGTCTACCATTCCTCATATCCTACCCCAATAGCTGTCAAACATATTTTTTTTTCATTTTGTCGATTGTCGGGAACAAAGAACAGTAAGAAATTAATTATTGAATAAATAATTAGCATCATATTGATGACAAATGATTAAATTTTACGTACTATATATTCATGGGGTTATAATCGATGGAACAAAAATGATGGGTTATGGAGGAGGGTCCAGATCCGTGGGCTACTGATACTGGGTGGACCGCAACGCCTTAAAAAATTCAGAAGTAGCCCGTTCCCTGGAAAAGTCTGCCCACCCCTGCTCTTGATAATTCGAAGTTTTTCATTGGTCCCTCCAAATTCGAATAATCGAGAGTCGACTGTATATAATTTTTTGTGAGAGAGTGAGCTAATAGTAGGAAATGAAAAAAAAACTTGTTCATTTTCTTTCCTGTCTTCCCATATCATGGGGGTTTCGTTTTCTTTCAAACTACATTCCAAACATGCATTCTCCAATAATTTCCTGTACGGAAAAAAAACTATAAGACCACCAGCGATAATATCAATCCTCGCGAACTTTGAACCTTTGACTTGAGCCTGAGCGCAATAATTCTTATCTTTCTCCACATATAACCTTTTGATGCCACTTACACTAATCAACGGGAGCTCGTTCGCACAACAATAATTCTACTGGGTCCACTGATAACAGGATATCGTTTTCTCCTCAGAAATTCCTGGATGTCAGAAACACATAAAGTACTGACAACTGTTTACTATAACAGATTCGCCAGTCAGTGTCAGTTGGTATATCTGTCTAACTGAAATATAAGGTTTCTTATTTGACTTGGCGCGTTGTGGTATCGACGGTTTCCCAGCTTTGAGGGAAAGATGAAAATTCCGCAGCCTGGGAAAGTCTTCGATAATGAAAAACGTATTTTTTATTATTACTCCTTATTATATGACGAAATATTCACGCATTTTGTTGTTTTTATTTTGTTGTACAATACATGATATCATTTATTCAAAAACTCAACCAAAAATCAAACCTAAAATTTTTGAAAATGATCGGGGACACCCTTCATTTTCTACGCGACGGATTGGGCTGGCTTCATCAGACTACTTTCGCAAAGGGCAATTCAGTTGATCCAGCTGCTGTATCCGTTTAATGTTTTCCTTTTTTTTTTATTACTCTTTTTATGATTATTTTTTTCTTTCTATATCTGTATTGTTGCTCAAAAATATCGACAAAATAAAGGCGAAAATAAGTGACATGAAGGTTTAACCCTACTAGCTCAGTTCTAAGTCTGAGCATTTGCTTAATATTGCTGTGGCTCTAATCTTGCTATGTCTTTTTCCTATTTCACAATTTTTCTTAGTTTATGTTATTGTTAAGCAATTTTGGTGACTTAGTATAATATTATTTAAAATATTTGTGGTTGCATTACTTCTGCAGTGGTTAAAAAGTGACATAAGAATATATTGGTTTGTGTGTACTACATGGAGATACAAGTGCTTAGAATTTTATCTTTAGCTGAATATAATTTTCGCTGAGCAACTGAAAAAAATGCTTTGATCGGATCAAATGACGATGAATCATTAGTTTATACTTCATCGTCATCTATTTTAAAACTGAGTTTGTCATTCAAAATAACAGTTGAAAAAAATGTTTGATTTTTCAGAAGATATCGAAATAAGCATTTGAACGTGGCGTGATTCTTTCATATCTCATCTCGAAATAATATACATTTTTACTGTATATGGGGGCTATTTTTTTCCAGAAATATTTTATCCTATACAGCTGAAGCATTGTGTCATAAGTACCAGATATTCTAGTGGTGTTGAAATATTCTACATTTTTAACAGAGATAATCAAACTTAATTTATAAACACACATACACACAAATTGAAATTTGAATTAATTTTTCCTGTCATGTTCCATTAATAAATCATTCAGTACACTATATGTTTAATATGTTGTATTAAGAAATAAATAGATTAAACCAGCGCTTCTCAAACTTTCAATACTTGCGACCCAATTTTCAATCATAATTTTCATCGCGCCCCCCTTCCATTCAATAACATGTATTGAATTTAATAATAATATACTTTAAATAAGGTACAATACGACTTTAATTATAAACAGTGCAAATTATCAAGATAAGTATTAAATTTTGTACATAACTTTTTTGACATGCCCGTAGGGTCACTGGTAATTATTAAAATTGCTCTTAACCTAGTACAGTTAAATTAATTATGACATACATTTTGCAATACTAATACATTTACTAGTGTATTATATCAGTGTAAATGTGTATTTTATTTTTTTATGTCAGAATGCATTTTGTTTTGCTTCCTTTCAATAAATTAATAGTTTTTAAATAATCTTTTGTTTTCGATATGCCGAGCCCCACACGTATGTTATCACGCCCCCCTAGGGGGGCTCGCACCCCACAGTTCGAGAAACGCTGGGTTAAGCACTTATTCTAAAAAAATATAACTATTCACTCTAGTATAATATTGATCAATTTTTACACCGCTTTATTAAATAATACATAACCTTGCTCAAAGTTGACTACATCGCAGTTTAAAAGTGCTGTTGTGTGTAAAATTCTTAGTTCTATAAAATTTCGAGAATTTTACAAATTAATAAGAATGCAGTAATTAAATGTCTATGGTCACAAGGTACGAGCAAGCAGTGGCGTAAACAAAGGTGAGGGTTGAAGGGGGGGGGGAGTTCAAACCCCTCCCCTAAACCAACAGATTTTTATATTTTTATCGTAAAGATTATGTCTCTCAGTCATATAATCCCTCACATTAAAGTAGTCTGTGTGCACCAGTGCGAGCGAGTGATGTTCAAACAGAATAACCGAATTCGAAAATCCAAAATTCATCAAAAACTCATCGTGCTGTAAAATTGAAAATAATATATGCTACATTAAATAGAACAAAGCATCGGTTCTTAAAACTTTCGACCGCCATGGTCCCCCTTCATGCGTCAGCTTGACATCGCGGACCCTCAAGATTTTGAATACCCCTTAAGATGACTCTCAACACATGGCTCAGTGATTTAAAGGCTACTCAATGATTCTTAAACAGCCTCTGCTATTAACACAGACTCTTTTAACTCTTTTTTTCTCCCTTTAAGAAAGCAGTAAACATTTAATTTAACTGTAGTTATGGCTTTGTTTGTTGTAAACGACAAAAAAAATTAATATTCTTGATCAAAATACATGTTCTTATAAAGTTTATTTATTGGGACCATTTAGTAATCTAGTCAAGGATGGCACCGCTTTTAATTTTTCCACCCCTTTTAGTCTGTAAATGAGGGGAATGGAAATATGGAAAAATGGAAAACCATTCTAGCAGTAGGATAACGGAGAATATTAAGGCCCCTTGCAAAGTTAGATTTTGGGCCGCAAACCATACTTGGCGTCAGTCAAGGTTTGGATCCCCTAGAATCCTGCGGCCCCCTCTCGCGATGTGGGGGTGTACGTTACACCACTGAATTCTAGTATCTATCCATCGATTTGAAAAATCGTTTCATCTATTTGTATCACACTTATTAAATATTTGACTGATATAGGAAAATGTACATTTTTGCGGGAGGCATGCATTTAAAAGGGAGATTACGAGCGGGGGAAAAAACACCCCTGTAAAAATTGACTTCTATAATTATGAAAAAGGATTAAATCGCGTTTAGACAATGAATCAGCATACAAATTGCATGAATCCATAGTTGGATTACGATCCTAAATTATCGTTTACTGAATTTTTCCTTCACATCGCTCGACCCCCATAAAAAACACACAGAAAGAGAAATTGCCAACCCCTCAAAAAACTTAAAGACTGCTCTATTCACTTTCCCTTTCAGAGGAATGAACCTCTCTTCCAGCTAATCTGGCAATTCTCTAAGTAACTGCGAACACCCAATGGGCGCCCCACACCCTTGTGGTGCCCGGGGTCACTTCTCTCGCGCACAACACGTGTCTCCACCCTCCCTGCAGAGTTCTTCGCATTCTTAATGAAATACGGGAAGGAAGAAAAAAAAACGATGACGAATGAAGAAAAAAAATTAATACTAAAGTGAATGAAATCAGGTAGGCTGGCGAGGGGTTTAGAGAAGAGCTCGGAATGCGGTAAAGACGTTGGAAGGCAGGTGGTTGCCAGATCCTTTCCCACGCCAAAATCGTCTGCTAATGAAACCCTGACTCCATCCACTTCTTCGAAGAAGGAAAAAAAAGTATAAATAAAGAGTATACTTTTATTTTTTGCTCGTTCATTCGCTCGACATCTGTGCCATATTCGGATCGCGCTCCCCCTTCTTCTCCCCTCGTTCGCTTTCTTCGCGCCCTTTTCTTCAGAGGAGTAACAGGTGTTGGCGTGGGGCCTGTACCATCATGTTTCTTTTTGAATCTTTTGAGGGACGTGCTTTATGCTTCTTGGATGAATAACATGTGCGGAGCAAAAAAAAGTTTCTATATGCGATTGTGAAACGGGTTATTTTTTTGATCTAACATTTTTCATAAATAAATACTCGAGTTCAAAGATGTCTACCATATTCCTGGTGAATGGATTGGAATTTCATTTTATTATTTAATCCAAATTGTAATTTATTACGAGTTATATTAATTGATGAATAATATTATTTATTATCTAGAATTGTATGGTTTGTATGCCTTACTGTAGTGGTCTTCAAACTGTCGACTCACGGAACACTTCAAATTATAAGGTGTTTCCTGAGAATCCTATTAACCCGGCACTTCTCGCGCAGGGTGTGTCATACCCATCGTCTAACTTTTTTCAACAGTCCTTCTAAAGCCTTTTTGGAAAATGGATAGTTTCTCGTGTAGCTGATTTTAAGGTCATATCCTTTGAAAGGCCTTAGCTTGTAGGCAAATTCTAAATATATATATTTGGATATCACCACTTTGGGTATGTCATACTCTGCGCGTGAATCACCGTTACAGTTCTGAATGCATGAGCACGTTTTAAATCTTCCTTATGCTATGGCGTATTATTGTAGTTATGATGAAGAAATGTGATATTTAAGTAATTTAATAGATACAGTATTTGATAGATATAATACAACAGTATTTTCGGACAAAGAAATTCTCTGCGCGGTTATGATGAGAAAAAATCAAATTATAAAGAGTAAGTATAACAGCAAGTATGATTCCTCCACTGAAATCGATCCAGATTTAGAAAAGGAAGACACTGTTGAAAATAAATGTTTTCTATGTAGAGAGACAAAAACATTTGAGAAGAACGTAATTTTAAAGGAGATAACTGGTAAACATCTTATCCACTTTCAGCTGAACTTTTTTTTGGGGGGGGGGGGGAACTATTGCTCGAACAAAATAAAAGAAAATAAAAAAAAGAAATTCCAAATTTTTAAATTAAAAAAAGAGAGAAGAATACTCCTATATATTTAGTTTGAAAAAGAAACAGATTTAAAAAAAATTAAGATCCAGTGAAAACATCGCACTCACTCACGACGAGATTAAAGGAGTGTATAAGCAATGCACTGAAGGCCCTTATAAAAAGAACAGAAAAACTAAATTTACGTGTGAAAAATGAAAAAACATGTTGTATTTCCTATTTTTCCTCCTTTTTTTACCTTTGTATACAAAATTTACGGTAAAAATACAATGTAAACACCCTTGGGTATGACACACCCTGCGCGAGAACTTTAGGTCGTTTTTTTCACGCGAGTGATGACGGTTTAAAATCCTATTATTCCTTCAGAAGAATATATTTTAAAATAATATATATAATTAAAGTAGATCTCAACATAAGTAGTTTAAATAAAGACAATTTGTGACGGGTCTATCCGCGTTAATTTCATAAACTAATCCTCTTGGGTAACTTTGGGGCCAGCATTTATTCTATTTCACAGCCTCCTCGGGAAAAACACGAAATAGTTATATGCTAATTAGTTCGACTATATAAAGTCTAGATTTAGTAAGAGGGAGAGAGAGAAGGAATTGCCAAACTAAATGTAAGTATCGTCTACGGATCACTTCAACGAGCTTTACGCTTATTTGATAATATTATAGCAAAGTATTAGATTAATCATTAAAGGAATCAAATTAAGTACTGACCTGAGGTTAGCAAGAGTTCGTCTCCTTGTCAATTCTGATAGCTGAGATTACTTAGACGGAAATATTAGGGTTGAATGTTAGATTTGAGTATCAGGATTAATCTAGATATTAGAAAATCACTCCAAGGTTTCCACTTATAGATTGAACTTGTGCTTGTTAATTGTGTTTGTCTGTCTACAATAAATAATTATTGTTATGGCTTTTGTTGGTGATGATATGTTTCCTTCCACACCAGGCGCGCCGGGCAATGTGAACCCAGTCCAAGATGGGACAGGAGCACGACAAATTGAAAAAATACTGTACAGTCGGGCTCCTATTTAACGAATTGATCGGGACAGAACATTTTGTTAATTAATTCGGGGTTATTCATTTTATCGGAGACCTTTGGAAAATCCATAAACAGCCTACTATTTGCCTTTTTTAACTTATGGAAATTCTGTAAGCAACTACACAAAAAATATCCGTATTTAGAGATGGCACACTTTTTATTCAACAGCTAAAAATAATAGTGAATTATTATGCACCACTTGAAAATACTGACCGATAGTTGGAAAATCTTATTGATTCCGGCTCGAAAGAATTCTTTTTTGACTCTATGCAGAGAAAAAATACTACATCATTTATATCCTATTACAAAAAGGAAAAAGTAAGTCTTCCCAGTTTCTAAACAATGTAAAGCATAAAGAAATGTAAAAGTTTTGATAGGAGTTGCATTATCGATTTCTGCATTAGAATCTCTATTTATTGGCTCCGACTAACCAACAATTTCCTCAACTTCAGTTGCACAGGCAGTCATCATCAAATGTATCATAATCATAAAGATCTTAAAATATCCCCTGCGTTTTGGATTGGGATGAAATAAAAAAAAAAGGATTTTCCTGTCCTACTCAAGACTCATATGATAGGTTACACTCATGATTCATCTTCACCTGTAAAGTCTCATCATGGTCTTCATCATTTCGCATTGAAATTTGCTACTTCAATGGAAAATTCTTTTCTGTTCCGGACAAAACTGATATGTCATTTGAAAAAAAAAAGAATGCAATTTTTTTTCGAATACAAACTAATAAAAAAATACAGTCGATGGCGTTGGTAAAAAGCACGAGAACTATTTATTTTACAGAAAATACATATAAAATAGAAATTGTAACTAATACTAAGAATTGAATATGAATTAACAAAAACAAACAAAACGTCGCCATCGCTAAAAGGCTTAATACACGATAGCGTTGGTAAGAAACACGAGAGTAAGACTATTTGTTGTGCAGAAAATATATATAAAATTGAAATTAAATATAGTGTATATAAATGAACATAAAAAGCACATTAATAATAAAAATACAGTTTGAATAATAATAATAATAATAATACAGTTTGAATAATAATAATAATAATAATAATAATAATAATAATAATAATAATAATACAGTTTGAATAATAATAAAAATACAGAATAATAATAAAAATACAATTCCACCCAAACAATTACCAATATTTGTTTGCTTCTTTTTAGAAATGTAGCAAACAAAAAACAAATGGGGGAAGGGGGGTATGTCAAAATTATATGAATGGAAGAAAAATGATAAAATAGCTTTGAAAAAATTAAATTTATTATTTAATGATATATTGTAATTTAATGGTAAAACAAATAAGCTCGTTCATGAGAAATATGTAATTGAAACTTGAGCTTCCTTAACGGCATTCAGAAATGCTTATTTTTAAACAATTGTTAATTATTTGGTTTTCAGAATTTATTTTCTTGTTAATGTGGCACTCAAATGCTTAATTCTGTATTTCTATCTATATGTGGAAATGCTTTGAATATTTTAGTATAATGCATGAAATATTGCAATGCTAAACACGATTGAATCAATTCATATATTCAGTTTTATTTAATAATTAAGGAGCAAAACATGTACTAAGAATGATAAACAGAAATTAGTTTTATTTTTCCTAGCGATTTAACTTATAATTTCTTTCTATAATATAATGAGCTTTTCCCCTAGAAAAAAAAAAGAACAAAAATGTTGACTTTTTTCAGTGAAAAAAAAATCGATGTTTTTAAAATTCTACTTTGCAGACAAGATCTTAAAAATAAATGTCACGAAATGCATTTAGGAAATAAATGTTTAGCCAAACAACATTCGAATTTTTTGACGGAGAAGAAACGTGTAAGGTAACCATTTTTTTTTTTTATGGAACATTTTTCTTCCTCGCTCTGCGATTGTTTCTCGCGAAAGGGGTAAAAAACATTCGTTTACGTGATGGAAAACAGTTCGTGAATGAAGCTGTTCGTGAGGCAAGTCCATGGAGTTTTTTCAGATGGTCTGTTTTCTCCGAATCACGCAGACGATTTCAAATCTCAAAACAGAATGAGATGAAGTGAAATGTGAAGGATCACGAGTTTCTCAGCTGCTTTCAAAAGATGTATATCTATTCAACTTCTAATTGAAATTCATGTTCACGATGCTGACTAAACGAAGCTCAGAAGAATAAAATCAGAAAATCAGAGCAGAAAATGAATACAATAATAAAATGGAACGAATTGATCACCTGTAATGCATAGTATCTTTAATCAGTTTTGCAAACTGGTCGTGCAGTTATTCATCCATCAAAATTTGAAATCGTAAAATTATTAATTATCTTCTATAACACAAAATAGTTAGTATTTCCTAAGCATAAAACAATATGTAAGTTGCACGTATGAAATACATATAGATAGAGCTTTAATTTGATATGCGCTGATTTTTAATATAACCTAACGCCCAACCTCTTTTGAACTCTTCTAAAGGATATTTCCATACCGCCCCCTAACACTCTAGAGAAATAAGAGTGTGCAAAATACATGGTGAAAACAAGAGTTAAGTTTTAAAAAATATCCTATTACCAAAAGAATATATTTTTTAATTTCATTTCCTTTCTAAAGCCCTAATTTTTTTACTTGCGAATCTAAAATAGTTATTGCCACAAATATATTTAAATGTGTAATATTATATATTTTAGTCATAGGTAGGATATTGTTGGGATCGAAAAGCTACTGAATTTCTTCTTCATTTAAAAGAGTGGGATAAAAAAAAAAGTTTAAGCTTAACTGTTATAAAGACAGGCAGGGGTTGGTGATGATACGAAGTAATTCATGATAAACAATTGCTTTCAAAATAAATATAAATTGACAGTTTCAGCCTTTAAAGAATCACGTTAATTCCTGGTTAACATATTTAATTATGTTTCTTGGATAATTTACGTAATGAAATGCAGTGTACGAAACATGTTTCCTACTGCTCACAAACAAAGACAACATGTGCACTACAGAAATTAAAAAATGCACTATATCATTCAATGCAATGTAGGTTTGAAAATGTAATGTAATCTCTTTTAAGTGTTTTACATCCACTTCCTGAACAACAGAAATATGCGAATTTTCGTGCATTTAATATAGAAATGATTTAAATACATAGAATCAAAGCAAGTAACCAGAATTAAAGTTTACTTTTGTTAGCACTTAATCAGCGTATTTTTTTTAGTTTTTTTTATACTATATTTGGTAAACCTGCCCAAGCCCCTCCATGCCATCTCAACGCCCCCTAATTTTCTCTGGATCTCTTACTGCCCCCTGAAAGCCTCAAACGCCCACAAGGGGGCGTTATCGCCCACGTTGAGAACCTATGAACTAACGTTTATATTTCATCTTAGAATAATTTTCTAAAAAAGAACAGGAAATGAACAATTAATTTTAAAATATGTCTTTCTCTCTCTCTCTCTCTCTCTCCACACACACATATATATATATATATATCTTGTTCAAATTTTCAATCGTTAATAAAATACTTTTTATTCATCCATTCAAGTTCAGATACATTTTTTTAAAATTTGTTGTGGATGACACTTGATGTTAATACAGTTTTTTTTCCAAATATTAATTCAATAATTAAATCTTAATTTGTAATTTATATTTATTCTGCGTTATTTTTGTCGAAATTTAGTTTAAAAATATATAAAATTTCCATTCTTACGTATTATACCGTTGACCGATTTCGCCAAATCAAAAGACGTAACCAAATGAAAAGATGTCGCCAAATATTGTCATTGTTTTTATTATATTGTTCGAACTTGCTCGGGAATGGTTTTCAATATATTAGATGTATATCGTAACATTTGGCGATGTCTTTTTAAAGTGATGAAATTGGTCGTCGGTATATA
Organism: Trichonephila clavata; assembly: GCA_019973975.1. Classification (NCBI taxonomy): domain Eukaryota; kingdom Metazoa; phylum Arthropoda; class Arachnida; order Araneae; family Nephilidae; genus Trichonephila; species Trichonephila clavata. The sequence continues at coordinate 23,784 of BMAO01034890.1, forward strand.
ATACGCAAGTACAAAAATTTTCAATTGTTTTCATTTCTTGCATTATGCGAAACTTTAAAGTTCTTTTACTGTAATTTTTTTTGTCTTGTGACACTTTAATTAATAACACCATCAAAATTATTTCACAGTAAAATTTATTTTTTTATTCTTCTGTAATTCAAAAACTCGTTCATTTCATAATGATTCCATTCGCTCTCATTCTCCAATGCTTATAAAATAAAAAAATTTATTCGAAAGAACGTCGAAGTTAAAATCAATAATAAGATCCACTTTCTTGTTACAATTATACTACTCAATAAAACTTTAATCGAATGTGACCTTGTATAATAGCTTGTACCCTGCAGAAAATTTATGAAATTTATTAATATTTTTTGTTTACAATAACCACATAGGTGTTCTCAGGGACGTCTTAAGGCATGGGCCAACTGGGCCCGGGTCTCACCTCATTCTTGATTTAGCTTTAATAAGATCATTCTCCGAAAAACTGAGAATTTTAAACTATGCTGCATTATTATGTGATGACCCTTGTCCACGTTTAGGCCAAGGCTTACCACTATACACCATTATTACTCATTCTGTCAAAAGGCGGCAGTCGGTCGAGCCGGTTTGTGTGATTGTAAGTTATGTACATTGTGGCGATATCTAAATAAGCCAGTAACAGCCTCCGGACAGGAGTGATCACTTTTGTCTAGCGGTATGTTACGTGCTTACGAACCCATACGTCGCGGGTTCTAATCCAACACACACATTTACCTACTTGTTTCGGGTTACTGTTTGTACGAGTATTTGACAACATGTGTCTACTTTTAAGGGTCAAAGGTTGGGCCCACACTCAGAAACGTCTTCAGACACTTTAAGGCCCTGAGCTGACAGAAATCTTAAGATTTTTTGATGCCCTGGGCCCCTGTGCAAAAGTAGTCCCTACCTGATATCTTTAAAAGTAGATAGTATATAGCAGGCATTGTCAAATACTCATTCAAACGGTAATTTCAAACAAATGTGCACGACTCATAATCTCAAAGAAGTAGGCACAAACCGGCTTGACCGATGGCCGCATTGTGACTGAAGGAGTTGAATGATTGTTTATGGGATTAGGCTTAGGTCCAGACATGGACAACGGTCATCACATAATAATACAGTCTTACACCTTTACTAGTTGACATGCAGTTTGAAATTCCTTGTTTTTCGGAGAATATGTACGGGAATAATATTTGACCATTAAAATTATCCGGAGCATGATCTTGATGAGAGAGTCGGATACGAAACGAGGCCCCAACCACAAGGGTGAGGCCCAGTTGGCCCATGCCTTAAGATGACCCTGCCTACACTTGTGTAGAGGCCCAGGGCCTACTTCTGCATTGGGGCCCAGGGGGCCTCAAGAAGTCTTAAGGTGTCCTTGGGTGTTCTTTTCAACAATTTTATTGCTAATATTGATTTCAAAATGACCCTTATGGCACCGGGGGAAATAGAAGATAGAATAATGGGGATGCTTCTGTCCGACACACAACCCACTCAATGGACGTAAAGGGAGGGGTGCCTATTGCCAAGAAAGGAAGGTGAGCCAGGTGAGTGGTCAGTCGGCACGTGTCCTTTCAAAAAGCCCCCTCGTACAGGGGTGTGAAAAGTCGGTCAGCTGTTCCCGGGGTCCATTCAGGAAGTAACAGCTGGGGGCAGGTCTTGAATTCCGTTGGCCGGAAGGGGGAGGGGGTTCAGAAAACCAAATGCACCTTGGTCAACGGTCAAAAAAGTTAATATATGTATATTTATTTACTGAGTATACTCAGATCACACCACAGATGTGTGTTTCATTAACCTTTCACTGTCTTTATTTTTAACGTTAAATAAATAAATATAAATAATGCATACCTGTTTATTAGGATGCTTTTTTTTACTTTATTTTCACCAACATATCTTAGATGTTTTTATACTTTTTGAATCGTAATAAATGCGTGCATGTGTACTTTAATTTTATTTTCCGCAGTATTACTACATTTCTAAACCTACGATGCTTTTTCAAAGTGGTATTTTAGGTTACTAGAAAATTAAACATGCTTTTTAATATTTGTCTAATCTTATAGCCAGGACCGATCCTGAGGTGTCGGTCACCCGCGTGCAAAGACCTAATGTACCGCCCCTCTACGGATTTTTTTTCATATTTTGTCTATTACTTAACGTTGACGTTATAAACTCATCTATCTGTATGAGAGTAAAAAGTAAAACATTTATATAAAAATACAAATAGACACAAAAATAACTTCTTTCCTCTCTTTTTTTGTTTTTCTAAATGATAACGCTATCGATTATTAAATTGAAAAACTTTTAATTTCCCCCAATGAATACTGAAGTTAAATACCCAATGCCTTAGATAATGCTAACCATATTAGGTTTTCATAAAGCAACTTTCGCAAAAGTCATTTTTTAGACGCCTTAGATATTCTAAGTAAATTGAGGAATAGGTGTACTTATATTTACAGAGGGTTCCCCAATTTGATATTCAATTTTATTTTGTATTATTTCGCAAAAGGTTCATAAAAGAATTAATATTTTACTGAACATCATTAAGTGAGTGAGTGAATATTAACGTCGCACTGTTCAGCTACGCGAGGGCCTTTGGAGACGGACCTCGTCACTTTGAACCATGGTCAAGTAACTAGGTCGACATCTGAGCTGGCACCCTCTTCTCCTAACTACCACATCACGCCAACGCGAGGACGTTTGAGCTCTCAACAGATTTAATGTGTATCGCTCCCCTACACGGCGGGTCTTCAGTGGTACTGGGCTCGAACTCATGACATGCCAGCCACGAGTCCGTTACTTTGACCACTAGGCTACCGTGTTGCCTTAGAATGTGACATCAATAGAATTCAGATTACTTAGAGAAACGTCACATAAGTATAAAATTATATAAAGAACACAGCAATGTATAGCGTAATTAACAACATCAAGTTAAAAATTTTTTTGGAATATCTCTTAGAAAAACTGATTTTTTTCTTTCATAAAATTTGTAACAATCGTTAAAATTTTTGAGGTAAAAACAATTTACGAAAAAATTGTACCCTTTTGTCGGTTGTGTAAGATCACATAAATATGGACATAAATTAAAGTAACCGGTCTCTTAACAGTCTAATAACGTATTTCCAGGTTGTTCCAATATCCTGGTGCTTCAACTTGGGAGCGTCGGAGTCTGCGCACTCTCAGGGGTCCAGCTGTGACTTCCCGATCCTCACAGGTGCAGTTGAATATCTTTAATTACGTTTCATTACGCTTTGACGAAAATTACGTTCATTCGGCGTTACGCGCCGTTACGTAAAAACGAATTTCCTCCTTGACTGATCTGAGAAGTTGATTACGCGAATTGAAAGGAATAAAGCAATTATATAGAGAATAGATAGAAATATAGCAGAAGAAAACAATATGTATTAATTCACAGAAAAATATAATTTAAGTGAAAATCAAGATTGCAAATGCAGCAAATAAATGTAATTGCAAACACACACAAAACTTTGAGAAAAATGAATTATTTTTGTATCAAAGACTTAAGGCAAAAATCTTAAATTTACAGAACATTCGATACTATAAAGTTAATCAGTGGCTGATCATACGGTGCTGTAAAATTCTTAAGCTGAAGATTATAGGTTGCTATAAAATTCTTATAGATTCAAACATGGCGGCTATGGTAGTCTAGTGGTCAAGGTAACGAACTGGTGGCCGGCGTGTCATGAGTTCGAGCCTAGAGCCGCTGAAGACCCGCCGTGTAGGGGCACGATGCACGTCAAATCTGTCGAGAGCTCACACGTCCTCTTGTTAGTGTGGTGTGGTAGTTAGAAGAGGGGTGTCACTTGACCATGGCTCGAAAGGACGAGGTCCGTCGCCAAAAGACCTCGAGTAGCTCAACAGTGAAACGTTAATATTCACTCACTAGATTCAAACATGAAACTTAATACTCCGCATTGGCACAGTTTACAGATGATGTAAATTAAACATATTTTTATTTAAATTTGATTATAAAAAAAAAGAAATAATTAAAATTTGAGTACTACAGTTCTCTAATTTTAATTTTATCTATCATTTTCTTGCACAAAAAATATTTTTATTACTGAAAAAGTTACTTTAAGACAGGGGCGTACACAAAAAGGGAGAGGATTCAAACCCTCCCCCTAATTTTTAACACAGAGAATTCCCCTTGGTGATTTCATCTACATGTGTTTAACAAGTAATCCCCCTTTCCCATAAGAGAAGTCTATATACGCCACTGCTTTAAAACCATAGTCTCTCGTATGTTAATATAGAAAAGACACGTGACTACAGTCGTGGTGTGGAACTTTGGGAAAAGAGGTTTCATCTCAGATGTAGTACTCGTTGCTTGATTTTGGTTCGAAATTATGAGATCCTTCGCCAACTTCTGTGTGACGTTTAGAGAACCATTAATTGATTACAAAAGACACTCGAATACGCCTTTAAATGAAAAATTGCTATATCACATACTTATGTATTTTTTACTTTTCCTTTTTTTATTTGTCTGACATTTATTTCATTAAGAAAAAAGTTTTGAATTGTTCGTTTCGAACAATTTTTTTGTGAACGAGCTGCTTTGAGAGAAGAGATAACCAGTGCTGGTTTATCCAATGGGCGCTTGTGTAGGGCGCCCAGGGCCCAGGTAAGCTGAACTTTAGCAGATCCAAAAACCCCTCTTTAGATCCGACAGTACCTAGGGGCCCCGTAGATTTTCTGCACCCAGGGCCCGAAATTATCTTAAACTGGCACTGGAGAAGACATCAGTGCATCTAGATATATAAACAATTTAGTTAAAGAATATTTTGAAATATTCCCCCCCCCCCCCGGAAATTTACGATAAAAACAAGCTTAAAATGTCAAAAAATTTTTTGTTTCCTCCTCTTTCTTCTGAAGATTTTATTGCTGAAGGAAAATCATTTATGCTTTCTTTTTCCGTTTCAACTGCGTTCCGAAATATTTTGCAATATTAAATCTTTCATCAGAAAAAAAAATGTCTATTTTTTTGTTTGTTTTATTTTTTTAATTCATTATATAGCTCTTGGTATCGCATTTCGACAAACCTTCAAATATTGTTGGAATTTTAGGGCACTTTTTACATTCGAATAAATGTTTAAGGAAATATAATTTTCTATACACACTCAGTTCAAGACCCACAGAAATTAAGCTTGCTGTTAGTTGATGCATTTCGTATTCATCTTTGTTAAAATGGTCGTCGTTAAAATGATTATCCTCAATTAGAGATTCGTCTATCATTGATTTTTATCGGTCTTCACGATGTGCATATCTACAATAAGGATAAGGATAAGTCTATCATAGATTCATCGGTTTGCATATCCTAAATGCTTTCCAAATTGATCAGTGATCCTAAATCGTGTAAGAGCAAAAAAGCTGTATAAAAAATATAGCAGCTTTTTCTTGGGTGAACCGTATTAATTTAATACCGTGTAAAAAATTTGAATGAATTGTAAAATTTCGATAACGTGAATGTATTGTAAAATTTCGATAATGTTTCTCCCATCCCCTCTATTCTAAAATTAGAAAAATATCTTAACTTTAGAAGGATGTTTGTTTTAAATGTAAAAGACAAATTTATTTTAGGAAACTTTGTTCCTGTCACATATTGATATGAAATTCAACAATTGAACCCAAAATACACTTTGGATACTATAAAAAAAAACAATAATCCGTCAGCAAGAAGCATTGGATCGTGTTTTCAGGAATAAAGGGAAAATTTCGAACGCATTTTAAAGTGAGTGGAAGCCTTATTCTCAAAAGGGGGCGTATCGCTTGGATTTATCATCATGTTTCCTTAGCAAAATTCAAGTGCGCAGGACGGAAGTCAGGAGACGGAACGCCTGGTAAATAAATAAGAAAAATGACGAAATTTTAAACTTTTACACACAGCAGGCACACATTCTGTTTATTCTTATGGACATATGGACCGAATAACAGTCCATTGGGTGATATAGATGGAATGGGAGTGCACGAACCACGTATGTTGTACACCTACATCAACAAAAGAGGCGTGAGAGTTCAGATGGTCCGCCGGGTCGAGACCCTTACAGGGAGTTTCTTTGTTTTTGCATGCGCTGTGACACCGGCCATGTGGGCTGCACATGGATAAGGATCTGATTAAAGAGCCGATATCTCCAAAAATGAATCATTTGTCGCATATGTCTCACAGCGGGAAACGGGAATACAGACAGATTCTGAGTAGATTTCTGCAAAACAGATGAACATATGGGATCGGCCTACATATCTAATAATCTTTCACTTAAGACTGTCTTCGATTAATGTTAAGGACTAGGACCCGAGCTAGGAATATTTTTTCAGATATAAAATCTCTAACATTAATATAGAATTTTGGTTTTACTATCTAGCAGATAGGGACAAATTTTATCATCCTTCCATTTTTTCTGGTATCAAATATGTTTGCATTTATTCTCCACAATACCATAATGCTAAATGAGCTCTCACTTTACATTATAAGGTGACTCACAACGTTCGAAATCATGATTTTGAAAAATTGGATAAACGAATTATTGGTTGATATTTAGTATCAGTTGAATTAGAATACACATGTAAAATTATTTTAAGAATGTTATTACAAGAAAAAATTATTCAAATGCATTTTTTTTTTTGGCAAAAAAAACGAAGAATGACGTATTTTCAAAACCTTCTCCTTTCATGAAAATTGTTTCTATAATACTAATATTTTGTCTCTATATATAGTTAGACAATAGCGCACATAAGAATTTTTCAAGGGGTAAGGGGGTCCAGGGTCGAAAGTCCTCTATTCTCGTATCATGCTCCAATACGTCACCCAGCATATTGTTTTGATTTTGTCGATTTTCGGGGGGGGGGGAGCAGTAAAAAGTTAATTATTGAATGAATAATTAGCATTAATTAATAAAATCAATTATGAATAACAAATTCTTAGTTAGATTTTACGTACTATATACATTGGATTATAATCAACTGAAAAAAAATCAAGGGCTTTGGGGGGTCCGGACCCGAGCACTCCTACCCCTTGTTTGCGCCACTATAACTAGGACTTCTACATCAGGGTTTAACTAAAAGTTTTGAAAAAAATCACATTATTTTCCGACTTACGATCAATTGATTTTTGTGAAAATTTCTCTTCTCTGATATAATGAAATACGAATAAATCCACTTCTATGCCGTATATTTCAGAAATTTTAGTTCAGCCCCGGTATAGAATTTTCGTTATTTGTATGCAAAATATCATTATTATAGAAGCATTTTTGATATGAGAATAATGTTTTGAAAATATATAATTTTTTCTTCAATTTTTGCCAAAAAATTTATATTCAATTATTTTTTTTCTTATAATAATAGTCTTAAAGCGAAATTTTATGTATATTCTAATTCAAGTGACACTAAATATCTTAAAAAAGCTATTCATTTATACGATTTTGCAAAATCACTGTTCTGAAAGTAATCATCTTGATGGCTGATTCTAACTTTTCTCATAGTCATCCTATTCCCGTATCCATCTGCAAGCCAGCAACTTTTGGTTTATATTATTTTATTTTAAAATATTCGAGTCGATTTTTCATCTCCGAGCCGCTCTCGTTAGCTAAAAAAAGAACTTGTCATTGCTTTGAACTGTTTCTTTCCCCTACTCATAACTTAATTAAGATATCTCTCTATCTCTTGCTCTTTTTCTTTCATTGAAAACATTTGGATACAAATAGACCGGAGATTAAATTAGTCCATAAAAATTATCAAAATCGTTAAACATGAAAGTAACTGTAACAGAATACGCCTCATTAAGTTTGTGGCAAAAAACAAACAAAAGTTTCTACCAATTCATCCACTGCTTAACTTACCGAAGAACTAACCATAAAAATCAACGTCACCATTTGTTAGAACTCGTCTAGTTAATGTTACATTGCGAGCCATAAAGAGCGCCTCTTATTAAAAGACAGACAGATGCGGCATCCGCCCTCTCTGTAAATACTCTTTTCTTAATTACGATTCCGGTACAGCTGTAACAACACTAATGAACATCAAGGATGAAGTGGGGGAGGGACTTGAACTTGAAGCGACCGTGAGAGACCTAGAGAAGATTCTGTCACAACATGTTCCGCTTCTGAAGGCTGTTTTTGAGACATGCCGCTGTTTTTTTTTTTTTAATGCAGTTTTTAAATGTTTCAGGTTGTAAAAGGTAAGCCAGAGAATTAGAGAGGAAATTTTTTTCGTTGTGCCGTTTTGAGCTGTTTGAATTCGTAAATGAAAAATATTAATAAATTAAAAGCAATTATATGTGTATATATATAATATATATATATATATATATACACTAGCTGGTATATCCGTTCTTCGCACGGGTGAATCGGAAAATGAAGCAGGACAAATAAAAAAAAGCCTTTTGCATATCTCAGATTATAGTTTCCCAACCTTTTTTGAACTGGAGCCCACTTTTTTGTGAATATTTCCATACCGCCCCTTTTTCTAGTAAATATTTTGATACCGCCCCCTCCCACTCTCGAGAAATACGAATGTACATAATACATGGTGGAAACAAGAGTTAAATTTTAAAAAATATCCAATAACTAAAAAAATATATTTTTTAATTTCATTTTTTCTATCCCAATTTTTTTACTTGCAAATCTGAAATATTCATTGCCACAAATATATTTAAATGTGTAATATTATATATTTTAGTCATAGGTAGGATATTGTTAGAATCGAAACGCTACTGAATTTCTTCTTCCTTTAAAAGAGTGGAATAAAAAAAAGTTTTAGCTTAACTGTTATAAAGACAGGCAGGAGTTTTGATGATACGAAGTAGTTCATAATAAACTACTGCCTTCAAAATAAATATAAATTGACAGTTTCAGCCTTAAAAGAATCACACGTTAATTCCTGGTTAACATATTTAATTATGCTTCTTGGATAAAGTACGTAATGAAATGCACTGTACAAAACATGTTTCCTACTGCTCACAGACAAAGATAACATGTGCACTACAGAAATTAACATACACTATATCATTCGATTTAAAGTAGGTCTGAGTGTAATGTAATGTTTTCATCCATCCACTTCCTGAAGTACCGAAAGATGTGAATCTTCGTACATGTGACATAGAAATGATTTAAGTACATACAATCAACATAATAAACAGTATTAAAATTAACTTTTGTTAGTACATAATCAGCGTGTTTTTTATAATCTTTTTTAGACTATATTTGGTTAATCTGCCCAAGCCTTTCCGTGCCATCTCATTGCCCCCTAATTTTCTCTGAGTCTCTTACTGCCCCCCTGAAAGCCTCGAATGCTCACAAGGGAATCGCCCACGTTGAGAACCTATGTCTCAGATGAACAAAACAATCATATTTGTTCAATTTTAAGTCTGTAGGTCAAATAACTGATAAAAAGGATTTTTTTAAAAAAATTATTTGTAACTTCCTTTAACTCTCTTGTGGGTCGATTTTTGAAAACACCTTTCTAAGCTGATCTCTGCTCGAGCAAAAGTAACACATTGCTATCAATTTTGTGTAATGAGCGCTTAAAATAGTGTAAATAATTTATATCTGGATGTGTAATACGTTAATATTATTTCATGTTGCATTTATTTTATGTTAAAATTGCAATATTCGCAAGAAATGTCGCTCCTTACATTATAATGGTGATTCAATAGAAACATAGCAAAATGTTGGCGAAAGTTGGCATCATTTTGGCGATCATGTTGACTGATTGAAAGGTGAAGAAGTTGATATGCTGTAGCGCTACTTGGTGGGGAGCTGCAACAAAGATGACAGCACAAAAACCCTCTCCTGAAAAAATACATATACATGCCAGTTTTCATAGTGATCGGTTGAACGGTGTTGAAGTGAAGCGGGGTCATGTATACAAACATCCCATTTACACACATAAGGTTCCCAAACTTTTTTGTCTGATAGACCCCTTGCCATGTTTTTCGGTTTCGGGTAGACTCCTTCTTACCTCTAACACTAAATTTTGGCAAATTTATCAACTTAAATGTCTTTTTGATAGTTAGTGCTACTAGTTTAAAATAATTAAATGTCTAACTGTAGTGAAGTATAGCGTTTAAAACTTAAGAAGTGCATGTTAATGAATTAAAATAAAATTAATGCATGAAATAACTGAACAACAAACAAATGCTTTTAATGAGGGAGATGAATCTGGTCCAGTAGCAAATTTCCAACACTGAATATATCAATCTAGTCAGGTTTAATCCTAAATCTCCTTTGTTAGTGCCCAGTTCTTTTTTTTTTCTTTCCCTTTCTTTTTTTGTTTTTGTTTTTGAGAATGGTCCTTGTCTTAATAAAATTTATGCTATCACCTTTTAACCACAAATTGACCTCACTAAATTTAGTAAATGTTAAATTGGTAAAATCTGGCTTCCACTAGATCAAATTTTTTTTAAAGATTAAAGTCATCATCTGGTTTAATGAGAAAGCCCTCGTGTAGCTGAACAGTGGGACGTTAATATTCACTCCCTCACTCACTGGTTTAATGAGAACTACTATCAAAGAACCCCATTTGCACCTCATGGACCCTAAAATTGTTTTTTTGATGATGTGGACCCCTTGCAGGTCGTCACAGACCCCTAGGGGTCTATATAGACCACTTTGGGAATCACTGATTTATATATAGAGAGACACACACACACACATATATATATATATATATAATTGGTTAAAATTAAGCTTTTTTTTGTATAATTTTTGATATTATTGTTCCGATTCCATGCGAGGCAATTATATTTACAGAAATAGTTGTCCTCACATATTCAGTGTCTTTTACAAAAATGCTTCAGGAAGTACAAATTTTAAGCGAATATCACTCTCAAGCACAGTAACGTCTTCAGACTTCTTGAGGCCTTGAGCCCCTATGCAAAAGTAGGCCCCACCTGCAACTCTTTTAAGTATACAATATATAGCATACGGTGTATGGTGGTGGGCCTTAGCCTAGACATGGATGCCGGACATGGCATAATACACTCTATAACGAAAAAAAAAACAACGACTCACCAAGAAGGAGTTGCCCGATTGTAATAAACACTGCTTTAGGGAAATCAAGGGTTGGATTCATGATTACTCAATTACTGCCATCACCATGAAAAAAAAGTACTGGTTTAAATTTTAGGTTAGAAGGCAGGCGCCTAGACACCATTGTTATTTTTAAGATGTTTTCATTTAAATTTTGCCTCTTTTCTGTTGTTTCGAAATAAAATAACTTCTTTCGAAAAAGTGAGGTTTTTGGTTAAATCCAGCTTCCACCCAAGAATTTTTTTTCCCTAAAGGGAGGATAATGTATGGTCTAGACCAGCGACATGATGATTACATGACTAAAAGAAGGAGAGAACACCCGGTTAATGTATTGCATGTCTGTCTGCAAAAGGGGAGCAACCTCGGTTGAAATTCATATCCAGACAGTTAATCTCATCTGACGAATTCATGGTTTTATTTCAAAGCAGATGATGTTTACCACAGTCTGAACTATTCATTCTCTGCCATTTCTATAATAATAATAAAAAGAAATGATGTATTCACTTTATTATTATGACGCCCATGCACACAGTGAAGGCATTAAATCATAATAAACATATTTTCGTTTTACATAATTTTTTTTTGGAATATAAATTTTAAAATTTTTAGAATTTCTTTAACATTCCAAAGCTGGGCTTATACTATGCGTCCAGTAATAGCCTGGACAGTCCTGTTTTTCTTATTTTTCCGGGGTAATGTCTGGCCTTGCAAATTTAATCGGGATTTTTTAGAGGAATTTTTAAAAATTTTACGCCACATTGAGTTTTTAAATATTCTTTTGCGGTTGTGCATACTTAAAAATGTAGTTCTGAAACTGGAAGTTCAGAAAGAATTTATTCATACCTTCTTTTGACAAAGAATTGCTATGAATTCTTAAAGAAAATAATGTTCAGGAGCAGAAATTCTTTTCAAGTGAAAACATTTTCTTTTTTATAATTCTGGTATCCAATATTTAGATTTGTAGGAAACCAGCTTTAATAAAATTGTTAAATTTCAATGGATAAATTTACAAACTGAAATTCCCTTGTTTTATTTAGAAGAGTGCAGAAGTTAACGGCATATAAAAGATTCCATACATTTATTTCTTTATCCAATGCCCGTGCTTGGCTTCTTGACCATTTGATGCCGAGCCTCCCAGTACCGACTGGCGATGTCGTCAGTCGAATATTTATCGAATTCAGGGTATTGGAGCAGAGGGTTGCCATCCATTCTGACATGACCGCAGAGTGGGCAGGCCTCCTCAGCAGCCAGGCAAGCCAGTGGAGGTGCACTCCCAAAAAGTCATGTCCGGTGCTTAGGCGAAAGCGGGCAACAGCATCGACTCTCTCTAGGTACCTCGTGATAGGACCCATAGTGGCCAGGGTTTCCCATGGCTTTCCAAGGCTCTTGGGTTTTGGGGTAACGGCAGTACCCCAATGTCGAAAAATGTTCTTTGCTCTGCTGAGGGTCAAGAGGATTTCCGGTTGAGATTTCTGCTCGACTTTTTGGTCGGCTCTCTCATTGCCGGGGATCCCATCGTGACTTGGAAACCACTGTAAGGCCCCAGGCAAGCCATATGAAATTAACTCCGCAGTTTTAGTTTGGCAATGAATTGTATTAAGGCAGTCAATTGGTGTATAACTACGTAAGTTTGAAATTGCAGCTTGGAAGTCTATGAAGAAAACACCTTTTGCAGGAGCTAGGCCAGCAGCTTGTAATTGCGTTGTAGCTTTACAGACAGCCGAAACCTCACCATCGTAATTGGTGGCGTATTTTCCCACGGCGGATAACTCCTCAAACAGCGGCAGAACCATAACGAGCGGTTTATTCCATAAATATTGGTGACCTATTTAATGAGCTCATATTGTTGTGGTTCAAGTTGTGAAAAAGTAACATATACTACTGAAAAGACACATAAAGCCATTTTTAAGGGGTTTCTAAAGATAGATATTTCATGTTGTAATGTTTCTAAGATAATTGAGTTTTTACGATGTCTTTACCTGGGATATCTTATCCCAGGTTAAAAGTTTTTTCAATTATGGTGAACATTTGATGTAGATTTGTAAATAGAAAGAGGTAGACTTTCAATATGTTTTATTAAACCCCAATGTTGTTAAAATTAATTCAGAATTTTTTGAGGTTGGATCCCTCCTGATTTGGCGACAAAAATTTGGCATCAAAGTCTTTAGGATTTATTGTTTTGAACAAATCCGATATCCGTACAAAAAAACTCTTGAGATTATCTATTTATATTGAAAGAACCAGAACTCTCTCTCTCTCTCTCTGTGCTCCGATTTTATTTCCACATATTCAACGATTTTTAAATTTATAACGATTTTCTACAACACCACCCACTAACGATTAAATCAACTAACAATTAGCTACATGTTTACTTCTCGCGTTTCACAAAAATTTAGTGAAAGAATCAAATTTTCAAATAAAAGTCTTTGTAAAATTAAATTTTAAAATGTAATCTTCTGCAATCACAGTGTGTGACTATATTTTCTTCTATCACACACATATTCTAGAGATTTCCACTTTCTTCAAGAATTATCTTTTTACCAACCCCGAGTAGCCGAAATAAAGAAATGACGCCAAAAATGAAATAATCCTCGATTCTGATTGGCTATTGCGTTTTGCGATTTCATTTTAATTGGTTACCACCCTCTTTGGGGCGTGAGTGAGTGAACATTTGAATGTAATTTTGAACATGTAATTTTGAATCAAGGTCAAGTGACGAAGACGACAACTCAAGTGGAATCTTTCTACACCACATCAGAGGGAGGACGTTTGAACTTCGACATATTTAACGTGCATGAGCTCCCTCTGTATGGCGAGTATTCAACGGTACCAGGCTGGAACTCTAGACACACCAGCCTCGAGTTCATGGCCTTGACCACCAGGCTACCGCGGTCACCTTACTTTGGGAGAGGTTGTTACTTAGCTTGGTGATCAAAGTTAATCAAGTCGATTAGCGGGTTCAAATCCTGATTCACTTGCTCTGTTCGTCTTGCTTGCAACTGGATCGTAACATCCTTACACGTTGTTTGTGTGGAAATTAAAAGAGGGAAATATCAGGTCAGTTGTCATTTCTCGTCATTTAACCATGGTTAAAAATGCGAATTTTAAATCGCCAGTAGCTCTCGTATTGCTCTAATGAAAAGAATTTAAAGGAAATCTTGGCATTATTAATTACTCAAGAATAATCGAAGAAAACAATAATGTAAGTACCTTTAAAACTTTTTAATGTACCGTAAGATCCAGCGTAAAACGTGAACTTTTAATACAAAAAAAAATAAGATGAAAAATTACGGGTGTGCGTTATACGCCGGTTCTAAAAATGATAACTTTAAAAATAAAAAAAGAGATGAGCTGGAAAAAAATTTGACTTCAGCATATATCGAAATACTGTTTATTTTAAAGAAATGACATACCTTATGAATTTAAAGAATTGTAATTCTAGAAGTATACTATTTTTTTAAAGGCTTGGGATAATACTCGAATAAACGACTTCAAAACATAAGAGCATAGCATGTGATTTCAGATTTCTTTGGGGGAAAAAAGGGGGTGCGCGATATACGTCGAATCAAGGGTATAGTTACCATCGTATCAGCTGTATCAATGATACAGGACCCCCAAGCTACAGGGGCCTCAACATCTGCAACTATGCTCCCACTAAGAGGATTTTCGTTTCAAAAATAGGACCCCGAAGGAGTTTTGATCCGGGGCCCACCCAGAACTAGCTACGCCATATTACGCCGAATACACCTAAAAATTTAAAAATGCTGCTTGAAATTCTAGGTGCGACTTAGACACCGGATTTTACGGTAAATTTAATCAATAGGTAGATGTGTGTGTACTAAAGAATAGGCAGATTCTCTAGTTCTACAGGTTAATGTAACAGCTGCTCATAAAGGGGATCATGTATAGATTATGGAATCCTCTGTAATTCGTTTCATCTACCTTTTTTTTTATGCATCCAAAAATTTCCTCCCTTGGAGAAAAATGTGTTTAATTCAGAGCACAAACATACGCATTAATCACCTCATCATGGCAGCCATAACGTTAGTACTTATGTGACAACTTGTAATGGCGTACACAGAATTCTTTTATAAACAGGGCGGAGAGGGTTCTATTCTTTTGGCCCTGGGCGCAGAAGATCTACTGGCTCCTTTCACTCTGGTGGATCGAAATTTATTACCAGAAAACCTGGTTAAGTCCGGGCCCTTGGGTGTTTGCCCCAAGCGCCCAATGGATAAACCGGCACTGCATAGACGAGAAAGTATGGAGGTCTAACCTCTGGGGAAAAAATTAAAAACCTGTTAGTCTGTGGGTGTGGGTTAAATCCCTAAACCCCACTTTTGTATCCGTCGCTGAAAACTTGAATATATTGACTGTAAATATCTTAAATAAACGTACGCGAAGTAATAGGCAGACTCTCTGATTGTACAGGTTCATGCAGCGGCTGCTCATAAAGTAGATCGTATATAGATTATGGAATACTCTATAATTCGTTTCATGTACCTTTTTTTATGCATCCAAAAATTTCCTCCCTTAGAGAAAAATGTATTTAATTCAGAGCACAAGTATATGCATTAATCACTTCATCATGGCAACAATAACGTTAGTACTTATAATAACAACTTGTAATGGCGTACACAGAATTCTTTTATAAATGGGGGTGGGGAGGGTTCTATTCTTTTAAACACATAGACGAGAAAGTACGGAGGCGTAAGCTCTGGGGTAAAAATTTGAAACCTGTTGGTCTAAGGGTGGGGGCTAAATCTCAAAACTATACCTTTACATCTGTCGCTGAAAGCTTGAATATCTTGACTGTAAATATCTTCAATAGACATATGCAATGGAATTGTCAGATGCTGTGGGAGATCATACTATGGTAATCTAAATAATTTGATATTAAGTTCAACTTTTTTCGGCACTATCTTTCTACTGTAATTAATAGAAGTTATAAATCCTTAATTCAAGATAGAGTAAAGCAAAAGCATTTGAATACTGAGTATCTTCTAGCAATCCGAACAGTTTATGTCGGGAAGTTGTTGCCAAGTTCCGGCTTTTGACTGGGCATGACTGCCTGGCGGAACATTTCCATCGCATTGTGATATTTTCAAACCCTGGCTGTTGTCCGTGTAATATCGTAAATTGATAGAATTGGAATCAGTGTTGGATTAAACTACGTGAAGGCCCCTAGGCAGTCCAATTCTCGGGTCCTGTAGCCTGTTTTTGGAGCACTCTCTTGTGGGCCCCTAAAAAGTGTATAGGCCATAGGCAATTGCCTGCACCGCTTAATGAGTAATCCGGCACTGATTGAAATCATATCCGCCAATGTTCATCTTTTTTTTTTTGGCGTTTTACTGGCGTGCTAGAGAACTTTTGAGGCAATGTGACTTGGGTTACCTCAAAATTGGTATTTGCTTGTACTTTTATGCTTTGCATTTGCCTTACTGTTAGAAATAAAGAAATTTCTTTATCAAATGAAAGATCTGATTCCTTGTCGAATAATTCAGTAAGTCGAGGAAATATCCATTTCGAAATCATAATAAATTGGTAATAATAATAATAAGATTTTGTCTATACCAAATTGAAATAGCATTGGAAGTGTTTCTGAAGGAAAATGCTCTTATGTGAGTGAGTGAGTGTTTTATTAAAGGTCGCATCCGGAAGCTATGCAACAGCTGTTGTTGGTGGTGGACCTCGTAATTTTGAGCCTCGATCAGTTGACGAGCATGACACCGATTTGGCAGCCCCTCTCCTAATTATTACACTATACCAACGGGAGGACAATGAGCCTTGATAGATTTAACACGTTACGCCCTTCTCTATATAGCCGATCTTCCTTGACACCTGAACATGAATCCACCACACTCAAGCCTAGGGCCGATTTAAGATCATTTCAGGCATTGGGCACAGAAGATCTGCAGTCCCCTTTGACACTGGCGGATCGAAATTTATAACCAGGAAATCTAGTTATGACCAGATTTTCCGAGCCCCTGGAGCCCAATGGATAAAGAGGCACTGCTCAGGCCCCAAGTTCGTGACCACATCACTCCTTACGCATACATTCTATATAATATTAGCCTTCCCAGTGCCGGTTTATCCATAGGGCACTTGTGACCGGCTTCCAGGGGTCTGAGACCCGGAAAAGCTGGACTTAATCAGATTTTATGGCTATAAATCCTCGAGTGCCAAGAAGGCATGTAGATCTTCTGCGCCCAGGGCCCGAAATGAGCTGAAGGCACTGAGCCTGACCCTCTTTTTATCCAGTCAAATACCTCAAATCTTGGAGATTGATGAGGGTTTCTCCTCTTAATGCTACGGAGCAGAACACAAACTCCGAAATGCCGTAATACGCTTTTAAAATTTATAGAAATAAGAAGTGCCCTATTTTTACTCTAACATGTAGATGCTGTGTAATTAATGTAACACTGTTCCACCACAGTAGCGTACAGAGGAATTTTTGTAAGGGCCAGAGTCGAAATTCCACAATTCTCGTATCATGGTCCAATACGCCACCCAATATATTCTTTTGAGTTTGTCGACTTTTCGGAACAAAAAACAGTAAAAAATAAATTATTGAATAAGTAATTAGCATTAATTAATAAAATTATTTATTAATAATAAATAGTTTATATTAAATTTTTTACGTACTATATACATAGGATTATAATCAATCGGGGAAAAAACAAGGTCTTTGAGGGGGTCCGGACCCGGGGACCCCCTTCCCCCTTGTGTGCCCCACTACTATTCACAAAACAAAACATGGGATATACTTCACCGAAAAAAATTAATTGTTGTTTTGAAAACTTAGCCAATTGAGAAAAATGTCCCCCTTTTAACTGGATAATGAAATCAAGACTCATGCATATTTTTCTGTCTGAAAAAAATACTGAGTTTATGTCCCATTCTTAAATATTTGGAAAAGAAAGCTAAAAAAGTATCTACCCTATTAAAAAAAACATCAGATTAATGATTTCTCAGAATCGCGTTTCTGTTTTGGGTCCCTAAAAGGAATCAGTGTCATGTCAAAATGTATCCTTCATAGTCAAAAAAGTCAAAACTTTCTCACGACACACAGTACTTATCTAAAAGTCATTAAAATGAAAACCGTCTGATCAGGGCGCAGTAAATCTCTTAACGCGACCAGATTTATTACTCTTCACCACACAGAAGCAGCGAGAACCCTTATAACCTCCCGTCCTTATCAAACGACCTTTGATGGGAATAAAATTTACTTCCATTTGGGGAATTTACGCCTATATTCATTAGGCCGATAAAGTATAAAATATTAAACGTTTTTAGAAGGCTTCGATGAAGGACATTTTCCACGTACTTTTTTCAATTTTTTATCGTATCAACAGTTGACAATTTTTCAAGGACATGAATGAAATGAATTGAGAAGAATTTTATCTTTAGTGAAACTGAAACTCTCTGGATTATTTTTAATTAGTTATAAAAATCCGCCACACACGATAGAAAAATTAACTTTTGTGCTCACTGATTGATTGATATTTTTTTTGGTAGAAAATTCCACGTGGGTTACAGGCGATTTTCAACCACGGTTAAGTAACTAGGATGGCAGCTGTGCAGGAAGCCTGCTCTCCAAATTTCCACATCCCACTTTAGTAAGAACTTTGACATATTTTTCGTGTATCATCTCCACTATACTACGTACCTTCCCTCAGGGACATCAAAATTCAAATTCACGCGATTTGACAGAAATTGCGCCTAATAACAAGCTCGGGACTGTGACGTTATGAAGGGTGAAGCAAGTTGAATGGAAAAAAATCAACACAAAAAGAAAGAAAAAACTCCCCAGTATATAAATACAGCTTTGTTTCCAAAATATACCTGCAATTTCTTATGGCAGTTACATTATTAATACATGTATTATATACTCTTAAGAAAAAGATATACTGCTTTCGTAGTAACAGAAGGTCCACAGCGAATATAATAAAAGGGGCATGGCACTTGTTAATTAAACTCCCCCCCCCGTCTCCTTATAAGACGTCTCCTTCTCCCTCTACCCCTCAGGGGCTCACCTTTTTCAGGTAAATACAGGTGTCACAATCCCGAGGTGCCTTAGGGATCTTTTCCTATTCCCAAGCAGTTTACTGTCTTTGGTAAACACGGGTCTCACGAACCCGGGGTACTCTAGTGATGCTTCTCTATTTTCGACCCTCCATCTTGTCATCCCATTTCCTCTTTCTTTCCTTTAACCGTTCAGACAACGTGGCCGCGGTGGCCGAGTGGTTTAGGCATCGGATCATGGCTAGCGTGTCATGAGTTCGATCCTAGTACCACTAAAGATCCGCCGTGTAGGGGAGCGATGCACGTTAAATCTGTTGAGAGCTCAAACGTCCTCCCGTTGGTGTGGTGTGGTAGTTAGGAGAGGGGGTGCCAGCTCAGGTGTCGTTCGCGTCACTTGACCATGGTTCAAAATTACGCGGACCGTCCCCTAAAGCCCTCGTGTAACTGAACAGTGGGACGTTCACTCACTCACTCACCCGGAACTGTTAGATTTACATATTTGACATTTGGCTGGCATGTTCCTTTTGTTGAGTAGAGATCCGGTAATAATGGGTTCTACGGGACTGGACTCTCAAAGGGGTTGCTGCAGAAGGGGGGGGGGTGATAAAAATTTCCCGTTTTCGAACTGTTAGACTTACAGACTTTGTATAAGGCCAAACATATTTTTTTTCTTTTGTGTAGAGATCCACTAAGAACGGGTTTTACGAAAATCAACACCCAAAAGATAAACGGGGGTTTTATAGATAAAAAAAAACAGCAAAAAACCCTGCCGTTCAGGAAATATGAGTGTCTTCTGTTAAGTAGAGATATGATAAGAACGGATTTGGCGAAAATCAATTCTCAAAGGGATTGCGGGGGATCTAGATAGGGGAAAAAATCTCGTTCTTTATAAGTCATTCTTAGACTTGGAATTTCACTAGTATATTCCTTTCGTTGAGTTGAGATTCGCTAGAAATGAGGTTTGAGGAAATGGACTCCGAGGGAGCTACAGGGTGTAAATGACAAATATACTTAAGTGATAGCTGCGTAAGTCGGGGTATAATTTTAATACATATACATATAAATTATTTTTAGCTGGAGCGCACAGACGAAAGGAAATAATAATTTAGAAAAAAAAGGGTTAATAAAATCTTAGATAACACAAATACAAAATAGCAAACCGAAGTTGTACAAATCTAACAAAATAATCTGCCAGCTCAAAAAAAAATTTTTTTTCTTGAACAAAATTTTTGTGTAGCATGCTAATAATTTTTTTAATCCTTGTGATGTCGTTGCTTGAGTTCGAGTAAAAGCCTGAGAGAGAGATAATACTAATGTTTATATTATAGAAAATATTTTCAGTTAAAATTTACAGCTTAAATTAAAGTAGTAATGCGGTAAATGAAAATTACACCTTTGAAGGCGCTGCGGGTATGTACGGACCTTGCGTCAGTCCGTTGCGCTTCCTGTTTACAGAATATTCTGGTGCGGGGTCTAAAAGTTTCAGTTGGGGTAGGAAAGCGGGAAAGTCACAGGTGTGGAGTGTAGGAAGCACCTTGTTTTGCTTAAAAAATACACTCTTCATTGGAGTCTGTATTTTCTAAAACCCTCATTGGTAACCTTTTTTTCAATTAAACTGCCTTCTATCAAATTTTCAACCGTTATTCGATCTTCCGATTGATCTGGGTCTAAAGAGAGACTCAATGATTTTTTTCAGTGTCTTGCTTTTGTGCTCATGCATTTCTATGAGCTCATTAGTTATCGAGATTTTTTCTGTACAGTCATCAGTGGCGTAACGTACACCCCCGCAATCACCGCGGGGCAAGAATTTAGAGAGCACAAAGCCTGTGTTATGGTTTTGCAATTCTGTGTAAGATCTGGCTTGAAGCCCAAACCAGACTTTGCAGGTTGCTAGGACGTCGTAAGACTTCTTGAGGCCCTAAGCCCCTACGCAAAAGTAGATCTCCCCTATGACCCTTAAAAGTAGAAAAGTACAAAGCATATATATACGTTGTCAAATAATCGTATAAACAATAACCCGAAACAAATAAATGTTCATAATTTACAAACACACAAATCGGCTCGATCGACTGCAGTCTTTTGACTGAATGTGTAATGATGGTGTATGGTGGTAGGCCTAGTACTATACAAGGATGACGGTCATCACATGTAGCTAGTTGACCTATCGTCCGAAATTCCCAGTTTTTCGGAGAATACAACCGGAAGCAACATTTGTGACTGATGAAATTATTCAAATCATGATCTTGTTAAGCCTGAGTCGAGTACGAGACGAGGTCCCCATTGTGATCGAGGCCCGGGCCCAGTTGTCCCATGCCTTAAGACGTCCCTCCAGGTGGGCCCCACTGACGTAGCTGGTTCTAAGTGGGCCCAGTATCAAAATTCCTTCCTGCCCTTTTTTAGATTTGAGAGTCCTGTCATTAGACTGTAGTTACCAGTAGCGCACACAAAAATTTTTTAAGGGGAAGTGGGTCCTTGGTCGAATGTCCCTCAACTCGTATCATACTTCAAGACAACGCCTATTGATTCTTCTGATTTTGTCGATTTTCCTAACAAAAAAACAGTAAAAAAAGATTATTGAATTAATAATTAGCATTAATTAATAAAATAAATTGTTAATTACACGTACTTAAATAAAGTTTACGTTATATATATGTAGGATTATCATCAATCGAAAAAAACTCAACGGCTTTGGGGGGCCAGACCCCTAGGACACCCCTCTTGTGTGCGCCACTGGTTGTTACACATGTAATAGCCCCTGTTATTGGGACTGTAGTTACACATGTTGGAGTTCCTCTACCTTGGGGGCCCCGTATCATTGATACGGCAGATACGGTGGTAGCTACGTCCATGGTGGGCCCTAATATTCTTCGTTGCACCACTAAGTCTTGCAACATTATGAAATACATAGCGGCTTACTTGTAGAAATATATTCTCAGTAAAAGCTGAGTGCTGGGAAGTTGTTTTCCGGCGAGCGGGGGGGGGGGTGATTTGCAGCTTTCTAGACTCTTATGGGTGAGCTAGGTCCCCTTGGGCATTCCACCAGTGGCCCCCGTGTTATTTCGAAGTGTGATATGAATAAACAATCAAGTAAGCAAATCAAAATAGGAATATGTTATTCATCTTGTATCACATATCTATTTGAAAAATTGTTCCCAATTTCTCTCGGAGATTTTTTCTTCAGCCTATAACGTAATAAGTTCCACATCATCCCTCAGGTAATCGAATCAACTCCTTGTGCGCGCATCATCTGCTAAGTGTGCGCCCAGGTGCAGTCGTCTGGCGAGAGGGGGGTGATTAAAGCCATCGAATCGAGTGCCATAAAAACCGCCCAATTCCGCATCAGAATTCCGATCCCGTTCAGCAACGTAAACACGGACGGACCGCAAAAGACATCGCCTTGCCAGGGGAGGTGGGTGCAGGTGGAACCATCTGGCAAGGAGCGATCCTCACCTTGTGAATCCAGCTGTTCTCTTTTTCCCACACTTTGTCGAATCACCTGTTCACTTTTCGGTTGGCTTCATTTCTTATGCACAACTCTCTCTCCCCCCGTTCATAAAATCTTACCTTTTTTTTCTTTCATTCCGCAATGCATTCTTTTATTTATTAGTGGGGTGACTCAGTGCCATTTGAAAGTCTTTCTATTCCTTCGGAGGAGGAGAAAAAAAAGGAGTTATAAGGAGGAGGGAGTTTTTTGGAATCTGGAAAAACATATGGGCGCATCATCTGGACTAGGAAGATATTGACTATATTGAGAAGTATCGTTTGGTTTCCCCAGTTTCACTTTTTTTTACTGCGTTTTTGAATAAGAGACTAATTCATGAGCGACCGCAACGCATGTAATCATATCTCTGATTGACCGGTGAGATGAGTTTCACTCTCCAATGTAATAAATATCTTTTAGAGGGCAGCGGTAGCCCAGTGGTATTGGTCATGACTCGTGGATGGCGAGTTGTGGGTTCGATCCCTATTGCCTTTGAAGACTAGGCTTGTAGAGGGGTAGGTGCACGTTAAATATTCCGATTCTAAGTCCTCCCGTTCGCATGATGTGGTAATTTAGAAAGGGGTGGAGGGTGCCAACTCGGGTATCTTCATCAACTCACGAAGCTTAAAATTACGAGGTCCATCACCCCTAGCCCTTGTTTTATAGAATGAGACTTTAATAAATGTCTCTTAAACTGTCTTTTAAAACTGAATAAGCTCTTACGGTTTTAAATGGAATATATTATATGTGGGATATGTGATATATGTGGGTGTGCTTTATCTTTATCTTTACCTTTACACAAACAAAATAAATATATTCTTGTATTGCAGTATTAGATGATCTGATTTATACAGTAGCGCACACAGAAGTTTTTCAAGGGGAGGGGGAGTCCAGGGTCTAAAGTCCCCGAATTCGTATACTTCAAGATAACACCAATCGATTCTTCTGATTTTGTCGATTTTGTTAACAAAAAACAGTAAAAAATAAATTATTGAATTGATAATTAGCATTAATTAATAAAATAAATTGTTAATTACAAGTACTTTATTAAATTTTACGTTATATATATATAGGATTATCATCAATCTAAAAAACTCAAGGGTATTGGGGGGGGAGGGTTCGGACCCCTAGGACACCCCCTTGTGTGCGCCACTGGATTTATAGGATATCTTTTTTCGCTTCATTTTCTTTGGAGACAAAAATATAATTCAAACGAATAAACCTATAAATTTAATCAGGAACCGTCACTTGACCGTGGCTTATAGTTAAGGTCCATCACCAAAAGCCCTCCAAAGTTCCGTTAGAATCAATCAATACATCAACTTGTATAGCAGTGGTTCTTAAACTTTCGATCGCCATAGTCCATCTTTATCTATCAAACTGACATCGCGGACCCCCAAGATTTTGAACACCCCTCCCTGACTCTCAACACATGGCTGACTGATTTAAATTGTTATCGCTATGAATTCAGTTCCTAATCTTTGGACATGTGTTTTTACTATTTTTTTGAAAATATTACGTTGTAGTAATGGTTATTTACTGGCAAACAATAAAAAAAAAACTCTGAATTGATATTCTTAATAAGAAAGATTATTCTTCTAGAAGAGTTTTTTTGAGGGCAATTTAGGGATCTAGTCCAGGAGCAATTTGGGGATGGAAATTTACTGTCAAAAAACAATCCTTGAACAGGACACAGTACACAAACTCGATGAGTAAACCTCAGAAGGCCTTCACACCCTCTATGGCGCTCAGACATATCTATCAGTGTTTAAAATGCAAGTATGTTAAAAGATTATTCCCAAGCACTAGCTCGTTCTATTCAACAGATGAAGTAATCGCTGGTCGACTCTTCAATGTCAAATCAATACTACTCTGCATTGGTCAAAACAAGACTAACTCAGTTTCCGCGAGCGACTCCCTATTTATAGTTCTCACGGGTTTTTCTCGAAAAATCTGCTTGCGTTATCGAGATATTAGATTTCTCCCGGGATTTTAAGAATCCATATGGTCGCAAACTCTCCAAAAATAGTTGCCAAGTCGCCAACATAGACGTCGATTCGCCAAAATGATCACCAAAAATGATGCCAACTTGCTGTAACACCAAGATTTCGCCAAATTTCCATTGAATTGCCATTATAATGCAAGGAACGGTGTTGCTTGCGAATATATTACAGTTTTAACATAAAATAAATACAACATAGAGAATAATATAAACGTATTACACATCTAGATATAAATTATTTACATTATTTTAAGTATTATTTACAGAAAATTCGTAACATTAGGGATGTACGTTCTTCTTCAAAGTTTGGGAACTACTGATTCAAAAAGAAAAAGAAAAATTTTAAAATAAAAGGAAAATTTAGGTAGGAAAAAAAAGTTTCTTTGGGTGTAAAAATACAAAAGTAAAAGTCCCATAACCGATTTAATACCTACTGCCGCTTAAACAAAATGCTGACTTAATTGGATTGCGCAAGGTCGAAAGATTGTTATTGGATTGGTGATCGCGGAATTATCTAAATGAACCAACAGGCAACCCATGAGGTTTCTTTTATCAGAAGTGACGAGTTGTCAAAGCGATCGATCGAAGTCTCTGGCTATCGATCGGTTCAAAACAAACTTGCACGTGCATCTCGGGAAAATACACTTTTCACTGACTGACTCACTTTCGATCCGCGTTATCTGTCTGTCCAAGCACTTAGAGGAGAATGACGCACAAAAAGATAATTCAAAATTCTTGATGGGGAGGAGAGAAAATTGTGGTTGTTTAATTTACTCTCATTTGAAGTACTTGCTGCGTTTCGAAGTTTTGAAATGCTATGCATAAGTAATTATCAGTGAAAATGGAACGTATAACATCAACGAAAAAAAAAATCAAAACGTTTTGAGAGAGAGCTGCTGCAAGATGCGCAACTGACAAATTTACACTGATCATCACAAGCAAATCTCTCATTTTTGGGTTGGGGCCGCGGTAGCCTAGTGGTCAAGGAATCGGATCGTGGCTGGCGTGTCATGATTTCGAGCCCAACACCACTAAAGACCCTCCGTGTAGGGGTACGATGCACGTTAAATCTGTGGAGATCTCAAACGTCCTCCCGTTCGTGTGGTAGTTAGGAGAGTGTGGTGCCAGCTCAGGTCCTCGTCCAGTAGCGCACACAGGAATTTTTCTAGGGGTGGGGTGGGGGTACAAGGGGGAGCTTGAAAGTCCGCTGTTCTCGCACCATGCTTCAATACGCCGCCCAACATATTTTTTTAATTTTGTTGATTTTCGGGAACAAAAAACAGTAAAAAAATTAATTAATAAATGAATAATTAGTGTTAAATAATAAATTGAGAAAGGGAAGTTCTGAACAAGGCATCCTCTTCTTTCCTTTACCGAGACTCAAAATTACAAGAGATTTTCAGTAAACCTTACAAGCAGTTAAAGTCCAAACTCTGTTTTTATGCTTGAAAAATAGAAGAGTTATTTTATGAGATCACGTGACTCATCAAAATGCAAGGAAAAGCTTTCTCAAAACGACGAAAGGGAAAAGATAGAGCCTGGGGTTCACGTATGATTTATTAAGTTATTAAACTTTCCTAGAAACGTTTCAGAAGTTTACATCACACCGCCAAACAATTGCAATTTTTCCGGCATTGTTTCATCTAGAATGGTTTTGCATTCTTCTTAAATACTTTATACTTATGTATATGCATCACAAAAAGGAATTTTGAAATAAACTCGTCCGAATGAAGGAGTGATCAATGGGTGAAATTTGTGTGAAGTCACAGTCACATGAACTGCAATCACGTGTTGCCAGGCTGTCAGTTCATGCTTTTTGCGGAAACTCTCTTTTAAAGTGTACAGTACATATATTTGTCAACAATGAGAACGCACATAGGTTTTCTGCTGGTTTAAAAATACACGCGTAATATAAGATTTATTTATTTATTTATTTTATTTCGAAAAACCTTTGGAAGAGAATCTTAAGGCTTGAGCATATTTACCCAAACATCTAAGTAGAAAGCTTATCAAATTTTACAACAAGTCTAATATCAGTTTTGAATTCAATAGTGGTCACGTGATGGCTTTTATCACGTGACTTAATCCCATTGCGGTACACAGCGGTAATTAGTTTCGCAGCTTAAGTGCAAAAAGTGCTTCGAATTTTCTCTTAGGGATATTTCCAAAGAATATTTTATCTCTCTCTTTCCCTAACTTCCGTCTTGCAAGAACTTATCATATTGCAGCTGCGACCACAGGAACAGCTACTATTTGTTTAAATGATTATTGCAGCGACGGATCGTAAAACGTTACCACTTGTTAGGAACGTAATAGAATGTCACCGCAAGCATGAGCAGCTGCAATAATTTTGAGCATACCTTCCGATCTTCCAGAATAAAAGGAAAAATCGAATTAGCTTTGATTTCAACGCAATTAAGTGCACATCGGGTTTTTTTTTTCATATTTGAGAATAAAATCATATCCCGGGAGAGGGGGGGGGGGCTCTTCTTCGAACATGTAGTTCTTTTAAAAAAAATTTTTAACAGAAATCTGTTGCACAAAAATATTAAAATTTAGATTTTTTTTATTAAATAAAAAAATATTTTAAAATCAATTTTTTTAAAATTTTATTTTAGTTTTGTTATTTATCTCCACAGTGTGCACAAACTCAGCTTTGAATTATTAGGTTGATGCGAATGAGATTTCGAAATTTTGTGAATATGTAAACTAAGCATCTTTTTTTTTTCTTCAAAATTGTTTATTTAATCAAAGTATGCTCCATTTGTTTTAATATACCTTTCCTCTGACGAGATTTTAAAGAATAGATACCTGTCTTAAGGAAACTCTGATCTTTAGAATCAATAAGCTTTGATGTGAAATTTTTCAGACTGTCTTTATTTTTATACTGTTCAGCCCGTAAAAATGGTTCTAAATTTTTAAAAAAAAATGAAAATCAGCTGGTGAAGGAACCGGTAAATAAGCGGGATTCTGCAAAATTTCATAATTTAATTCATTTCGCAATTGTTTTGAACTACTTACAGGGTCGCTTTCCCTCTTAGGCACGCTAGGCATATACCTAGGGCGTAAAACATTTGGGGGCGCAAAGAAATTGGGGAACGAAAAAAGAGAACAAAATTAAAATTACAGTGAACATACCGCCACCTAGAGAGTAATGAGAGAAGCATTTCTGACCTTAAGATAGTAAAGACTGAAATGAGATCTACTATGAAAAAAGAAAAGCTTACAGTTTCATGTTGTTCTGCACTCAAATTGATGCCCTTGATGATTTTGCAATGATCAAAGCTCAAAGAAAACTTTTGTTATACAAGTACAATGACTCAATAAAGAATGTGGATGTCTAAAAGTAAAAGATAGTAAAGTGATAAGCGATGAAAAAGATGATAATTAACAAGTTTAAAACAGTTCATACAATAATGTGCACTCTATACTGTAATTGCAAACGATTTAATTAATTTACTGTACTAATTTACAAAAGGGACAGAGGTCCGTGATACCGTAAGGTAAAAAATAAACAAGAATGGCCAAAATATGCAACTATCATTTCCTTATGACTACTAGTTGCCAGCACAGGACACGAGGAGTCCATAGGTGGTGAATAATGGAAAGACTTTTCAAAGAGCCAAAACAAAGGGAAAATCGCTCACGAACCAAAATTGGTAAGGTAAAAACTGAAGGCAGGGGGTGCTCTGAAAATTGTGGAATGGGAGTAATAATTTGAAGTGCCTAGGGCGACGGGAAGATTTAAAACGGCCTTGACGACGTATACTGCTGAGCGTTGTCATGGAGATTGGGTCATGCCGATTAACAAGTGATGGGCGTATAATTTTAAATTTTTCATGCATTTTATTAATGTAATGGTAGTATAATAAATGCATTTGGATTCATTTCCACCAATGCTTTCATAGCATCATTTTTCACACGGTGCTCATTTTGTAGAAAAAAATCTCCAGATCGGCAGTTTTCAAACCAACATTGCTTTTTTCGATCGTTAATAGTATTCTCTCCAAATGTTTGCTTCGTATTTCAGTATTATATTAAAAAGTTTATACTAATATAAAGAATTACATGAATATCGGTTGAATTCATATCCTTACGAAATTCAAAACAAATAATAAAACAGAACACTTATGAGAAAATCTTCTTTGTTGAAACAGGACTCTATCAATAGACTTTTTATAAGCCAGAACTAAACAGGACTGTAAACCAGGTTATGCAAAAAACAAAACTGTTACGAAAACAAGGAGACAAACGTTTACATGTGAAGAAAATCCAACATTTCATAAACACCAACCTAATATTTTTCTTCTTCAATGGCTCGACAACCCAGGGTGGTCCCTGGCCTTCTCCAAAAGTTTTCTCCAGGCATCTCTACTTTTGGCAACTGTTTCCCAGTTTTTGACCCTTAAATATTTAGGTCTTTTTCGACACAATCAATCCATATTAACTGAGGTCTGCCCCGAGGTCTATTTCCCATGGGCTTTGCCAGAAAGATTTTCTTGTAGCAGCGATATTTATTCATTCTAGCCAAATGACCAGACTATTCTAGTCTCTGTAATTTGCCAAATTTTACAATATCAGGTTGTTGATCTAATATTACCAGATACTTTAACCCTTTCAGACCAGGCTACTTTTCCTATTAAGCCAAACTTCATTTAAAAATTCATATAAAATCAATACTGTAATAAAATATGTCGCAATTTATATTTTACAATCATTCCAAATTTTATAAGTTCCAAATTAAGATCACACGCGTATAATCACGAGCCTCAAAACGGGCAAAACGCACCTCACCAGTGGCGCACACAAAGGGGGGGAGGGTTCCCACCTCCAAAGTCGAATTTTTTTCGATTGATGATAATCCTATGTATACAACGTAAAATTTAATTTCGTTCTTCTAATTAATTTATTTTATTAATTATGCTAATTATTAATTCAATAATTTATTTTTTACTGTTTTTTGTTGATAAAACCGACAAAATTAGAAGAATCAATTGGTGTTGTCTTGAGATATAATATGAGTTGGGGGACTTTTGACTTTTGACCCCCTTGAAAAATTTTTGTGTGTGCTACTGAATCTCACATGATACCTTGTTCCCTGAATTGTTTACATATATATATGTGATCATGGTTCTAAACGGGTTAAGACCCAAATTTCAGAACTTTTTTACCAATTTTGCATTCACATTTTTTTTTCTTCAGATTCTTTATTGTAAGCACGCACTTTTTTTTAAATAGTCACAGATAGTAATCAAGGATGTTTAAGCCGCCTTTTTTCTCGCAAATACACCTTCGAAGCGCTACCTACGGATGATTCACGTTTCATGTACCATGACTGTAAAAGGGCAGAAAAATTTTAAATTTTCAAACGACCGTACGTTATTGTTTTAGTGTTTAAAAATTGTTACATTGTTATTTGAATATTTTTTCTACATTTGTAAGTTGTTTTAAATCAATCACAATACAGAGACAAAACAAAATATTTTCGTGTATCGAGCTATTTAACAAAGAACATATTATTTTAATTGTGTATTGAAAAAAGCTTCTTATAAAAGCAATTATTAAATGCATTACTTATTTTTCAATTTCCAGTTTTTAGCATTTATTTTTCCTCCGCCTATCTGAAATTGATACAAAACTTCTATCTGCACTTCCATTTATATTATTTTAATTTATTCAATAGCTTTATCATCTTAAATATGTAAATTCTGGAAAAATTAATTTTTTCTAAAACCACATTAGAAATTTGCTAAACTAAAACCATCAGCCTTTCAGTGTGTAATGCATTCATATTGAAAGCTACACATTTTTTTCCAAGTTTATATTGAAATATGTTTTTACCAATTATTGCCAATGGTTCATCAAAAATTTATATACACTTTAATTTAATTTATTCCTATATTTTATTGCGTCTTACAAGAGTGTTTAGTATTATTACTATTATTATTCCAATTTATATTTTATGATAGTTTGAGAGTTTTGTTGTTCTTACACTTATTTCAAATATCAAAACTTACAAAAGCATATGCTTTTTCGAACAACTGTTGAAAATATCTGGCCATTATAATTCTCTTTTTTTTTTAAAAAAAATAACTTTTTTTATTACAAGATAGCAAACAAAACAAACAAAAAATTTTAATAGAAATCATGGATAAATCCATAAAAAGTATTCACAAAAATGAGTTTCAAGTCGATCAGATTCAAACTTAAGGGGACATGATTTAAGCAAAAAGTTTTAATTTAAGGATTTTCAAAAATCTTTTAGTTGCCTCCTATGTGTGTATACTATGTAAAACAGATTTTGTGCTCAAAGTTTTATAAAAAGCTGGGCATTTAATTTTTTAAGGAAAAAATCAAATTTTTGAAGTGATTTTAAAATGCTACTCCTCCTACAAAAATGTACGTACACGCATGAAATTTGATTTACGAGTACTTCAAACAATGCATAAAAAAATGGTATGGGTTTTGCGATAACATGATTCGTATTCGTACACTACTTCTTTTTATGAATGCGCATTGAAAATTCCATAAAAAATGTACAAATTCTAAGTTCAATTATTTTTTAAAAAATAAGTATTACTTTGATTCAAAAATGCATACCAACTTTTGCTCCATGTACTATTGGCAAAAAGTAAAAAAAAATTCAAAGCATTTGGCACAATAGAAAAAAAGCCTTAGCATTTTAAATGAAGACAAACTAGTTATTTTATCTTTCCGAGATAAGTAAGTTTAAAATTTTGATTTGCCATAGGGATATGAATAAAAACGAACGCTAAAGCTATCGTAATTCTGTGTTTTTTTTAGTTTAGAGCTTTCAAATTTTGTCAGGTTATAGAAAAGTATATAAAAAATAATTTAAACTGAAAAAATTAAATTTGATTTATTGACCGATTTTTGTAAATTGAATCGTACTGTGTCCCCTTAAAATAAATTTTATTATACGGGTGTATACAAATTAGTTGGGCAAAAAGAATAACTTATTGCATATAATATACAGGAAAAAAATTACATTACATATATTTGTACGATAGAAAAATAGTCCAAGTTTACCATTATCATAATTGTTTCATGTGGATTCCTTTTGTTGCTCCGCAAATGCCTCTTCAGTAGACCATTTCTTGTTTCCATAGATCAAATTAATTTCTGTGCAAATTCTTGATTTTAGTTCAGAATTAGGTGCAGAAAATGGTGGAGTATACACTTTATCCTTTACAAAACCCCATACACTGAAATACAGCAGTGAAGTCTGGTGATCGTGGTGGTCCTTAAATAATACCTCCTCGACCTATCCAAACTGGCACCTCAGCATTGAAGTAAGACAACGTTGTGTGTGTTGTGGTAGTGACAAGGCATACCCTCCTGTTGAAAAATGTAACCTTCTGGGCAGTGGCGTAACGGAGAATATTAGGGCCCCCTGCAAAGTCAGGTTTCGGGCCTCAAATCGGGTTTTACAAAGGATTGCAAAACCATAACATAGCATAGGCTTTTGGGCCCCCTAGAACCCTGTCACTCCCCACAATGCAGGGGTGTACATTACGCCACTGCTCCTGTGATTTTTTTCTTTGATGATTGGCATAAGGAGCAGTGGCGTAACGAACAACACCGCGTCGCGGGGGTGCAGGGTCTTAGGGGGCCCAAAGTCTGACTGCTATCAAGTACCTACTCTTTGTAAAATCCAACTTGGGGGCGGAAAACATGACTTTGCATGCGGGCCTAAATGTTCTCCGTTACGGCACTGATAAGGAGAACCTGTAACATGCCCAGATAAATATCATAAGAAAATAGTATTTCTTTTCACTAAATTGCTTCTTTACAGAAGTCTTATAAGATCTGTCCTGACTTATGTATCAGAGACTTGGCCATTGACTTTACGTGATGAGGAAGCTTTGGGAATTTTGGAGAGACAGATCTTACGTTTCATTCATGATGAGATCCAAGTGAATAGATCATAGAGAACAAGACCTAACTTAGAACTCTACAAAATTTACACACAACCTGATATTGTAGAATTTGTAAAATTACAGAGACTCATCTGGATAGAATGAATGAAGATCGTTGCTGCAAGAAAATCTTTCTAGCAAAGTCCATGGGAAATAGACCTCGGGGCAGACCCCGTTAAGATGGATTGACTGTGTCGAAAAAGACCTAAATATTTTAAAGGTCAAAAACTGGAAAAGTTGCCATAAGTGGAGATACCTGAAGAAAACTTCTGGAGAAGCTCAGGGCCCACCCTAGGCTGTCGAGACATTGAAGAAATATCTATTTACAGGGGTTTTTTTTTCTTGTATTCTCGAACAAAATTTCAACGTACTCGAACAGCAGAAGGATTCTTATGAAACCAAAAACAGCATTCCGTTATTTGAGCACCGCTGTATGTCTCCATTATCGTAATGCCGAACAAAGACTGATTACCATTCGCTAAAAGATAGCATCAGTTATGACACCTAATTGCATCTAGGAATAAACTTAGGATACATTACTACTAGTCTGACTTAAAACGGGTTAATTTCATTTAACCTTACGAAATTGTCCAACTAATTTGGTGACACCCTGAATTACAAAAATTAAATTTTTAGTTGTAATATTTTCTGAATAATATAATGAGCCCAATTCATGTGACGTCACAGTCAAATGATATTTCCAGCCAATTAGTTCATGCACTTTACTGTTGCCAACTTTGGCTTTTTGTAGAAACTTTCTTTTAAAATGTACGTATTTGTTAACAATAATAACTTAAATAAACAAAATGCACTGGATTTAAAAGTATGCATATTGTAAGATTTTTTTTTTAATTTTGAAAAACTTTTTGAAGAATCTTGTTAATTGAACATCAAAAATTTGAAATTTTACCTAAATTTTACAACCAGATCAAGAACTACAAGGCTAATGTTAAAAGTAGAATTCAATGAAGAACACGTGATTGCATTTATCATGTGACTGTTATGAACTTAACAGTCACATATTATGCAATCGTTATCTTTTGATTTCCAGTCAGTTATAGAATTTCTGTCATGAAACCCATTTAAAAGTTAATTTATTTTCCTTTATTTTATTCGTAACTTTTGTTCAGATAAAAGAAAAATGTTTTTGAAAAGAAAATTATTCAATATGGAATTTTAAAATTTCCCACTTTTTTTAATTTCTACTATTAGTTCACACTCCATCTATCTATCTATATATATATATATATATATATATATATATAATCTTGTTCACAAATTTTCAATCGTTAGTAAAATACTTTCTATTCATCTATTCAAGTTCAAATACATTTTTAAAACTTGTAGTGGATGACACTCGATATTAATACAGCTTTTTCAAATATTAATTCATTAAATGAATTAAAAAATGAATAAATAGTAACAAACAAAATTATTGTCCCACACCATACATAAAAAGAGAAATCGCTCGTTGTGTCCCTGTAGTGCAATGGATAGAGCATTGGACTTTTAATCCAAGGGTCGAGGGTTTTAATCGTACCTGGGATTGCTTAATTTCTAAGGATGTGATTTATGAATGAATAAATATTAACAAACAAGAATAATAGTCCAACACCATAAATAGAATGGAAAATCACTTTATATCTTGCCACTTAATATTGCGAAAATTAAATATTAATAAAAAGTAACTAAAATAAAAAATTTTCTTTGTTGACCTATGTAGGAGTTGACTTAATTTTTTTTATTTTACTTGTTTTGTATATGTTTATACATACATCTCTTACATTCAAAACACACCTTAAACACAATACACATCATTTGAAAATTTTAAAAAGCCAGTTTCGTAACTGTCAGTAACCTGTAGTTGCTTGTTGTATGGAAACTTTTCAGAGCAAGCCACACACAGCAAAAAGGAAAAACAACCAGCAAAAGAGCAAAGGACAAACTCCCCTCTAGAGTATTATTCACCCTTCTAAGGAAAAAAAGAGCAAGAAATTCTAATTTGTTGTAAAAAGAAACTCTGTCACGATTTGACCCCTT
This sequence comes from Trichonephila clavata, assembly GCA_019973975.1. NCBI lineage: Eukaryota > Metazoa > Arthropoda > Arachnida > Araneae > Nephilidae > Trichonephila > Trichonephila clavata. The sequence goes on from BMAO01034890.1 coordinate 58,329, forward strand.
TTTCTGCAATCACTAAAGGGTTTTCACAACCCTCTCTCTTGGAAGAACCGTTTGATAAGCATAATTATTGGTTTGTGGCAAATCACAAGAAAGAATAAGCTCTTAGAGATGGAGAAAAAAAAGTAAAGAACAACCTCGTGTCAAACGAAAAAAGGGCCATGTCAGTAAACTAGCAAATAACGATACAATAGTATACGAATAATTACTGTACTGCAAGATCGCAATTGATATTTTCCTTAGTTCTTTTGCATCGTTTTCATTATCCTGTTCTCCAAGCTGTTGTGACAACGGAATACTTAGGTTTATCACTTTTTAATGGATCTCTGACACAATAAAAAAGTAATGCAACCGTATACCTATTTCTTTTTTTCCTGTCAGATTCCAAATACTAATTAAATTCCAAGAAAAAAGAAATCTAGAGCATAGGAATGATGTCAGCGATAGAGTTCAAGTTCGTTTGCTTTGTTGTATCGGGAAGAGAAATTATCGCTAGATTTGGTGTTACTCATGGCTAGGTTAGTGGTTTCACTAGATTTGATATATCGTTTTAGGGCGCGTGCGCAGTGGTTTCAGCGCCAACTGTAAATGCTTTCTGAAATATGGAAATGAGATGAGAAAGTAACTATAGTAGTGAAGTAGGGGGCTAAGAAAAATTTCTGTATTTATTGCTAACATTCATTTTTCTTGTTTTTAAATCTCATGAAGTTATTTTTTGAATAAATAATTTAAGAAAGTTCTTTCATCAGGAAAGTCCTACTTTCCTGATACTTCTCATAACATTTCTCTTTAAAAGGACTACGTTTAGAACCGTGTTTTTAAAAAAGCGTATAAATGAAGATTTTTTTTATTCAGTCTGAATTTAATTAGAATATACACATAAAACTGTTTAAAGACTATTTTTGCAAGAAAAAATTGTTTAAATGCTATTTTTGGCAAAAAAAAGTAGAAAGAATGATATATTTTCGATATATTCTCCTTTTATGAAAAATGCTTCTATAATAATAATATTTTGCGTATATATAGCTAGGAGTTCTATACAGAGCCTAAAGTAGAATTGGGGGGTCCTGGGATTAGGATTGGACTGTTTATTAAAAATACTTACATACTAGCATACTTGAAATTGCATAATAAAACTGAAAATATAATTAAAAATTGATTTAATATTATTTTAATGATACAAATAAAAAATTAATTCATTATAAGAAACAAATAAAAATAGTACATAATGAATTTTTTTTTAAAAAGCATTTCTTCATTTTTTGTGTTTCTGTAAATAAGCTTATAAAAACACAGCTCCTCCAGCGTTTGATCATTGGAATGGCTTCTTATATTTGTTACAAATTCTCCTGCCGTAGAAAATGCACTTTCGAATTCTTTACTAGTAGGTGTTATCGTCATTAAATAGAAGTATGTTCTTTTCAGGTAGTCCCCACGTCTCTCTCCATTTTCAAAAAAGAGACATTTCTATTTGAATTTTGGATGACAGTGTCTCAAATCTAATAGACTACATTGATGCATATACCTCTTTGAACACTTTATTTAATTCTTCTGCTACACTTAATGATTTTTATATATAAATTGATCCAGCTATTGAATCAGAATGTGAATCAATAGCAAGTGTTACCTTATTTGAAATTGAAGATCCAGTTGCATGAGCTGTTGGTAATGCAATGGGATTTGAGAGAAGTACCTCAATTCTTTCAAGCAGGCCCTCTATCAATGAACGGTTTTTAATTAAAGAAGGAACTGTGACAAAATCTATTCTTGTGATATTGCTCATATTATTGTGTAAGCATTGCAGCGAGCCACTTAGATAGTTGCGACGTTCTCCCATACTGTGGATATATATTTTTTTTACGTATAGCACTTATAATTACGCAAAAATATTCTACGTACATATTTCATTAACAGGATATAAATTTTTCAAAAACAAAATTCTTAGAAAATTTTTATAAAATTTTTTTTTTAATATTCAGACAAAAATTAAATCCCGGAAGAAGTTATTCTAATCCCGGAATTTCCGTATTGGAAGAAACACAGTGATCCAAGGGTTTCGGAATTCCAGGATCCCGTGGTTGAAAAGAACCCACTAGATATCTTCCAAAAATTCTAAATGCCTCTGTCCAAGTTAGCTGACACCGGAAATAGAAATGTCCGTTTTCTGACCCCACTGGCGATGGGGAGAAAGTTACAGAAAAAAATATGAGAAAACATATGAAATTTCACGGTTTAACATACACACCCTCCACGAATCCTTCAAGGTTCAACACGTAAGAAAACTAACATTAACCGTATGCAGAACACAAAAAGTAAATAAGATACATTAAATGTAATACCAGATTCACAATACTTTGAAACAAAGTTTCAAAATATAAATAGACAAAAATTAAATCCTGAGATCCCAGGATTTGAAAAAACCACCAGGATCCCGGGGCCGCAAACCCTAATTCATATTTCACTATTTCAGAGAAGAGAAATTTTAACTAAAAACACCGGTTATTATTCCAACTGATCGCAACTCTCAAAATAATGTGAATTTTTAAAAATTCCTAGTTCAGGCTCTGTAGAGAAATCCTAGCTGCATATAGGCAACATAATATTATAGAAGCATCTTTCAAAAAAAAAAAAAGAAAGAAAAGACTGTTTCGAAAATATGTCATTTTTCTTCATCTTTCGCCAAAATATTGCATTTAAATCATTTTTTTTTCATATTCTTATACAATTATACAACAATTTTATAGGTATATTCTAATTCAACTGACACTAAATATCAAGAAATTATTCATTAACAAGCTTTTTCAAAATCACTTTTCCGAACATAGTGTTTCGCGTGGGTATTCCCGTGTAGAAAAATAACGAATTTTTGATATAATCGGAAGAAATCACAATTTTACTCTGTAAATATATGTCTTGTATCATTAAAATAAGTAAAATATCATTTAATTAGCAGAAAGCATTGAAATTCACTCCAGTCGCTAAATCCATCGAATTCTTTTAAATAATTAAAATAATAATCTTAAATGTTAAAATACATCAATATAACTTTGTTTTAATAAAATTAAATCTTATTATAAAATTATTTTGTTATAAAATTAAATCTTTTGCCATATCTCTTATGCATTTGTCTTGAAAGGCTATCAAATATAAAACAATCAATCAAGACTATCAGCTATGAAAACACCAGTGCAGGAAAATAAATAAATTCCATTTAACAATTCGACCTCTAATTCGATTGTTTGAAACACGGAAAATGAAGGAAACAAATGTTAACACAGCTGTTTCCAGTTTCTCAAACACCTGTCTTACTTTATCGTTACAGATTTGAACTTTGCAAATAAAAAGCCAAGATAATTGTCGAAACATGTATTTGGCGACATTGTAAGTACGATATCGCCAAATATAATAAACAAACAATAATCTAATCTCGAATTCTTATTCATAGAACTTCGAATTTAGAAGTAACATGAAGGTTACTGTTAGTGGCGTAACGTACACCCCCGCATCGCTGGGGGCTCAAAGCCTGTTCTAAGCACAAGTACATACCTTTTTTTTATTTCTGGCTTTAGGGCCCAAAACTTGACTTTGCAGGGGGACCCTAATATTCTCCGTTAAGCCTCTAATTACTGATTTCGTAAATTTAAACTTTTAGAAAGAGTAGTCAGTTGAAAAAAATCTTTCAAAACATGAAAATGATTTGAAATGAAAAACAATGAAAATTTTAGATAAACTTTCTCAAATTTATTATTGAATTTAAATTATATGAATGAATTAAAAAAAAGTCTGGAATTTCTCATTGATTAAAAAAGAAACATGAAAATTCGCTAAAGCACAAACGAAAAAACAAAGTAAAAGGATTGAATAGTGGATTTTTTTAAATGTAATGAAATGGAAACATCTCTTATCCGCATTAATTAAAATAAAACCTGATGAAAAAGCATCAACAATTTTGTATGCACCAAAAACAGATTGGAAACAGAGAAGCTTATTTTTTTAAAATCTTTTTTAATAAGTATTTTAGAAAAAATGAAAAGACGGAAGGATGTGAATTACCAAATACGGTTTCGTTGTGTAATGAATCAGACAATATAATGATTTTCCTGTTTTTTCAATCAATGCACATCCGATTGCAAATGCAAAAATCCTTTCACGAAAACTGCCTTTTTATTCAACAAATAAAGAATAGAAATTAATTTCGGTGTTTTTTCCTGGCCATATACTCCTGCCAAATTTCTGAGAAAATTCCGAATGAAAAACCTGTTCGAGCTACTGCTCCAGGAAGTAACACTAATTCATCTTTTATCGAAATCATTCAGATTTTCTAAACGTATGTCATTTGTTATCATCAAATAAACAACACATTGATCGGTTATGTGGGATATGAAACAACAAAGCTGTTATCCCATATTTCTACCACTGTTTGTTTATTTTTTTAACTTTTTCCGACTTCCTGTTCGGCGTCCGCTCGCTATAAAGACAGCCAATACTCCTCATAATACTGACCAATGTAAATCGCTGAGCAGGGACCTTTAAAGACTCTTTGAGCCCCTAGATCAAGAGTAATCTTCAGAATTTTTGAGGTCCTGGGCCCCTATGGAAAAGTAGGCCCTATTTGAAATCTTAAAAAGTAGACGGTATATATATAGCATGTATTGTCAAATATTACGTTTCTAACGGTAATTTGAAACAAATATATGTGCACGACCAGTGGCGCTCACAAGGGGGGGGGGCGATTACCACTTTTGCGACATGTCATGTAGTTTGAATTCCCAGTTGCAATTAATATTTAAACCCCTTAATTTTTGACCATTTTAAAATTATCCGGATCATGATCTTATTAAGACAAAATCAAGAACTAAAGGAGGTGCCCACCGAGGGTGAGGACCTGGGCCCGGGCCCAGTTGGCGTAAGACGTCCCTGCCGCTGGGATGTGTGAATGTACGATAGGTTAGATTCAATTTTTGACTCGGGGTCTTTTAGAGTTCATTGATTGATGAGCTTAGCATTGAGAAACAATGCGAAAGCTATTGACGACGAGTCTAGTTCTTTTGAACCACAGTGAAGTGACGACACTTCAGCTGGCACCCCTTTCTTTAAACTTGCACACCCCACCAACGTGAAGTTTTTTGAGCCTTAACAGTTTTAATCAGCATCATCCCGGGCATTGCATTAGGAATCCCGTATATCCATAAGAGAAAAGAGATTCACTCCCTCATGAGATCTATTAAACCTACAGTCTTGAAATTCGGCAGGCGTGTTGCTTTTGTTTGGAGATAATCCACTACAGAATCCACTGAGTGCTTTAATATAATCTACTGAGAGGAGGTTTTAAAAAAATCGACTTCCAAGGGAAATGTGAGGACGTTATAGACCACAGGTTCCCAACCTTTTTTGAACTGGTGCCCCCTTTTCTAAAGAATATTTCCATACCCGCCCCCCTCCCACTCTAGAGAAATAAGTGTGTACAAAATACATGGTGAAAACAAGAGTTAAATTTAAAAAAATATCCTATTACTAAAAGAATATATTTTTAATTTCATTTTTTTTCTATGGCCCCAATATTTTTACTTGCGAATATAAAATGTTTATTGCCACAAATATATTTAAATGTGTAATATTATATATTTTAGTCATAGGTAGGATTTTGTTGGAATTGAAAAGCTACTGAATTTTTTCTTCATTTAAAAGAGTTGGATAAAAGTTTTAGCTTACCTCTTATAAAGACAGACAGGAATGATACGAAGTAATTCATGATAAACTATTGCTTTCAAAATAAATATAAATTGACAGTTTCAGCCTTTAAAGAATCACGTTAATTCCTGGTTAACATATTTAATTATGCTTCTTGGATAATATACATAATGAAATGCAGTGTACAAAACATGTTTCCTACTGCTCATAGACAAAGACAACACGTGCACTACAGAAATTAAAATGCACTATATCATTCAATGTAATGTAGGTCTGAATGTAATGTAATCTCTTTTAAGTTTTTTACATTCACTTCCTGAACTACAGAAATATGTGAATTTTTGTACATTTGATATAGAAATGATTTAAATACTTACAATCAACGCAAGGTAAACAATATTAAAGTTTACTTTTGTTAGCACATAATCAGCGTATTTTTTTAGTCTTTTTTAGACTATATTTGGTAAATCTACCCAAGCCCCTCCATGCCATCTCAACGCCCCCTAATTTTCTCTGGATCTCTTACTGCCCCCCTGAAAGCCCCAAACGCCCACGTTGTGAACCTATGTTATAGACGAAAGTTCCAATTTTTGAACAATTATTCCCACTAACTTTAATTTTAAAGAAATATATCTTCTATTGTGCATTTAACACGGGTTTTGCAGAAATCGACTCCTAAAGAATGAGAAAGAGGATTACGTGAGTAATTGGTAAAAAAAAAAATTCCATTCTTAAAATGTTAGACCCACAGATTTCAAATATAATAAGCTTGTTTCCTTTGTAGCGTAGGTATCCTCGAAGAACAGTTTTTGCGGAAATTGATTCCGTAGGGTTGTTGGAGGGTGTTGCGAGACGTTATAGGCAAATATTTATATTTCAGACCTATTAGATTGATAGATGTTTAATTTGCAAACATTTTTCTTCTATTGAGTTGTGATATGCTAAGAAGGGTTTTACGGAAATCGACTCCCAAGGGGGCTTTGCGAGGTGTTATGTAGAAAAAAAAATCATGTTTTTCAGCAATTGCACCTACAGACTTGGAATTTCACAAGCAAATTTCTGTTGTTGAGTAGAATTTCGCTAAAATTGGTGTTTGAGGAAATCGACTACGACTGAGAGGGCTGCAGGGGCGTAAGGGATAAATAAAGAAATTCCGTTATTTTTTTAAATCTAGAGGGGAGGGTTATAATAATATATATTTATACAGCATATATATTTATACATAAAGCAAAATCAATAATTACATACAGAAATGAAAACAATATTAAATTTTTGTAAGTTATCAGATAATGTCATACTGGAGACTTAAACAGAATTATGTATAAAGTGAAAATAAACAGCATAAAATGAAAAAAAAAGGACATTAATAGAGTATGTGATCATCCCTCATCTGTATGCAAAGTTTACTTCTTCTGACCATGCTTTCAATTAGGTGGTCAACCACCGCAGAATTAAGCAATCGCCATTCTTCTTGTAGAGACTTTCGACCATGGACTCCTCCCCTTGAAAAATTTTTGTGTGCGCTACTGCTCACGACTCATCTGCACCAGTGAAGTCTAATTATGGTCTTCACCCTTTCCGGTTGAAATTTGCTGCTGACAAGAAAAATCTTTTCTGTTCTGGACTAAAAAAAGTATGTAATTTGAAAAAAAATCAATTTTTTTTTAATACAAACAAACAAAAAACTCCAGCAACTGAAATAATTTGTTCTTTCTGTGTTTATTGATCGTTAAATATAATTTTTTTTGTTTTATTTTGATCGGGGTAAGAGAAAATTCGTTAAATAGGGGTCCAACTGTGTGCATATATATACATATTTCCTAATCTATTTTATTATCATGATTGGGATAGCAACATTTTCTTCTATACATCATACATAATAAACTAAATGTCATTAGAAGCCATGCCCTGGTCAAAATCATCGACTGACTCCATCACTATAAAGGAAATCAAACTTAAATTTTCCACAATGGATCCCAATGACTCAAACACAATACCCGAGATCCTACGCGCACAACGGACGCGCATCTGGAGAGTGTGCTGTAGGGGAGTGCCATGTGCTCGGCAATCAGCCGATAACGGACAAAAGGGCCTCGGGGCCTAAATAACAGCGGGCCACGTGCGAGCATGTGTCGACGCGAGCCCGTTCCCACGGGACACCTACGGCAGCTGGGCCCGTATTGCAGCATCTTCCGGGAGGGGGGTTGGCCACCCCTTCGGGTATTATACACACACTCCCTTTTTTTGATCCTCCACCCTCCAATTTCATCTCGAGAGAACGAGGCGCGGGGGTGGTGAAGAAAAACGTGAGATGTTTCGGTTATTTTATCGTTTGCTTTTTTTGCGTTCGTGGACTGGAGTTATCAGGGGTCGTCACGGTGGTTTCTGGGAAGAAGGAGGTCGATAAGGGGTTGACAGGGGACACAAACCAGATGTACCAAGAGCATAAATCTGTTAGCGCAGGACTTCTTGGAAACAGTTGGGGGTGCGGCTGTCTTGAAAAGGATTCGGAGATGAGGGATTCATTTGGAGTTTCCTCAATTAAGAACTCGTGAACACGAAGGGCGATTTACGGAAGTTGCAGATGTGACAAAAGCCGCTAACTTCCACTTTATAAAGGAAACAATGGATTATTTTTACTGTTTTTCCCCCTGGAATGCTGAGAAACAAACACTAGATGTGATGTGGCATTTCGGGATTATATGACAGTGAAAGAATACGTACAGTGACGCACACAATTATTTTTCAAGGGGGTTGGTATTGGGGAGGTCCGGGGTTGAAAGTCCACCATTCTCAAACCATGCACCAATATACCACCCAACGTATTCGTTTGATTTTGTCTATTTTCGGAAACAAAAAACAGTAAAAAATTAATTATCGAATAAATAATTAGCATTAATTAATAAAATTAATTGTTTATAACAAGTACTTAATTAAATTTTACATACTATATACATAGGATTCATTGAAAAAAATTTAAGAGCTATGGGGAAGGGGTCCGGATTCGGGAACTCCTCCTGCTTCTGTGCACCACTGCATAGGATTATAATCAATCGGAAAAAAATCAAGGGCTTTGGGGGTTCTGGACCCGGGTAGGGTGCCCTTTGTGTGCGCCACTGAATACGTGTATGATAATTCTATGAAATTATCTTTCCTAAATTATGAAAAAAAGAGATTAAAATTTTGAGTTAGTTTTCTTACACATGAAATTTCGAAAACAAAGAAAAAGCAAGCGAAGTAATTCACTCATGTTTGATTCATGGTATCATTTCTGATAAATCCTTTTCATATTAAGAACTGTTGAAGAGGGGTGCATTCATTCTAAAATTTACAGCGCATGCTTTATTTAGATATTCATCTATCAATCTCCAAAGCAGGATACCACCCTCCCTCTTTTTTCTTTTCTTTTTTTTTTTTTTTGGAACATTCAGCATCATTATGATCTGGGTATAAACATACATTTGCACTTATTCTTACAAATAATTTTTTTAAAAAATTTTTATTGCAAAAGCACGAAAATTATCATTGCATCATGTCATGTGCACAAAAACTCGAAACCTGTGTAATACTTTAATAGAATCATTTGTCAATAAACCGTATTTATAATTTAAAACCGAGGGAAATGGTTGAAATTTTTCTTCATTTGAGTAAAATTTATTAAAATAAAATTAAGCAATTATTTTTAAAAAAAACAGTTTGTTTAACATGCACATAAATTAAAATTGATGGGTGAACTAAAGTGAATTCGGTGAGAGTAAAACAAGAGTTTAAAAATCCTTGGTGACGTCAAGTTAAAACCCAAATTCGCCTTGGAAAAATTCGACGCACAAAAAACTTTTACCTTATGAGGAATCATTTTTCCATAACATATCAAAGAAATTTAAAAAAAAATTATCTCATCACAAAAATTGATATATAAGTAGCTCGATTTATGCCATATATTAACAAGATATCAATCATTGGCATGGCCATGTAATTTTAGCGCGTTTTTCACGTGTTGTATTTTACAATAATGCAACTAATGAACTTTTTACTAACAGAAAGTAGTGTGTGTGTACTGTACCACTCCTCTAAATGTACTACTATTGAGCTGAAAGGAAATAAGGACACAAATCTGTATCAGCACTATAAAAAAGCAAAAAAAAAAAAATCCTTTTTGAGAAAATTTCGTTATAAACTAGCGAAATTCAGGAAAATTTTTAGGAAACTTTGGGAAAACTATGGGAAAATTTAAATATGATTCGGCTCATCTAGGGCACAAATGCGACCCAATGCCGAAAACCCGAGGTCAATTGGTTGCTTATTGGCTGAGAAAAAGGTACGACAAAATATGGAACGAAGACGAAATTTGCGTCCTAATAGCTCTTTTGTTCCACTACGTGAAAAACGCGCTAAAAAATAAAAGCTATTTTGTGTTTGATATGATTTAAGTAAAATCCGTGGTAGCCTTGTTGATGCATAAACGGACTTCTAGAGTTGCGGGGATTTGGACTTCATTTTGAAACAAAGGCCGTCATGTAGCAAGGCTTGCTATTCGTTAAATATATCGTGGATAAAAGTGTGATAAGTTCCATAAAAGTGGATAAAGTTCATGCCAAGTGGTGGCCGCGGTTGCCTAGAATTACTGAATCACGGCGGGCGTGTCAGGTGTTCGAGCTTAGTGGCATTGAAGACCCACCGTGCAGAGGCGCTAATGCTCATTAAATCTGTGTCGAGGCTCAAAGTCTTCCCTTTAACATGATGTGGAAGTTCAGAAAGAGGGTACTAACTCAGGTGTCGTCTTCGTCACTTGACCATGGTTCAAAATTACGAGGTCCTCTGCCAATAGCCCCATGTTCGATAAAAGTTGGATGCCATTTCGTACTCTGATTGCCGAAGATGAAAAATGAGCTGGTAACGAGATAGTTTATATATTTGTGAATTTAAACTTCTTACTATAAATAATAACAAAAATTTGTAATAAAAGAGAAAAGGCGTGCAATTAATTTGTCATTCTTTAATATATTTCATGACATTTTATGCATAAAAATTTAAATTGTAATTTGTATTTATAACTATAAAGATAAATAAAAAATAGTAATATGATTATTGGCACTGAATTTCAGAAAACAATGCGTCAATAGTTCGATTGAAGTGTTTGCAATTTTTAGGATTGATTATTTGTATTTTATTAACGTCGCTGCTAAGAAGTATTTTGGGATACAATTGGCAACGAGACTTTTAAATCTGAGCCACAGTAAACTGAAAACAGGACAGCTGAACTTTAACCAAAACCTCCAAACTTCCACACCACGTCAACGGGAGGACATCGAACCGCGAAAAATTCTTTATGTATGAACCAGCGGTGTAACGGAGAATATTAGGCCTCACCCCCAGCAAAGTCCAGTTTTGGGCCCCAAGCCAGATCTTAAGTATTTGGCATCAGTTAGGCTTTGGACCCCTCAGAATACTGCCCCCTGCAATGTGGGGGTGTACAATATGCCGAGTGGCGAAACGAAGAACATTAGGACCCCCTGCAAAGTTCAGTTTTGGGCCCCAAGCCAGATCTTACGTACTTGGCGTCAGTCGGGCTTTGAACCCCCAGAATACTGCCCCTTGCAATGGGAGGTGTACGGTACGCCCAGCGGCGTAACGGAGAATATTAGCCCCTCCCCCTGCTAAGTCAGGTTTTGGGCCCCAAGCCGGATCTTACAAAGTATTGCAAAACCATTTGTACTTGGTGTCAGTTAGGCTTTGGGAACCCTAGATTCCTGGGCTCCCGTGATGCAGTTGTTGCAGAGGTGTACGTTACGTCACTGGGTACGCCACTGGCATGAACAACGAAACATAACAGATTTTTGATGGCATCGTTACTGGAGTCCGCGACTCAACTGCAGCCAGTGGGTGTACACCCGAAGAGGACGGGGTTCACCCACCTTCCATAGACTAACAGATTTTTAATTTTCCCCATAGAGATTAATTACCCTTTGGCGCTTTCTGGTCTACGCAGTTTTTAGACTATAACTTCTCCCTCCCCCATAAGATAGTTCTGTGTACGCCTCTGATTGCAATATAGTACTGACCACGAACTCATGACTATGACTATGATCACTCGGTTACCATTGCTTTTTTTAACTCTAAAAAATAATAAATGTATTCGAAAGACAAAGATAAAGAGCATTCATAATACAAATTTGGTTTTTTTTCCCGTTCATCAATATCCATTTTATTTAAGAAATATAGCATTTTGGCAGAATTACATAACACTGATACGCCCAAGAAATAAATGTCCCAGATAGGCTCGATTAAAATATTTTAAGCACCTGTTTTCTCTGGCAAGATGTCCTTGAAAATCCTCTTTAAATGCACAAGTGCAATCTCGGCACACATTCCAGGTTACGCTGATAACAGTCTCGTTTGCAGAAGTACGGTGATGAAATTTACTGTGACACAAACGAAAAGACTTTAAAAAAAATATGATAAAATTTATTGCTTTACGCCTCTTTGACACCTAAGCACCACATATACCCTTTCTAAATAGTGCAGAAGCAAATACCAAGTTGTTTTTATTATAATACTGTTGCAATAGATAAATAATAGTTGTCAAGAAAGATGTGTGCTGTATTATTCGCATAAAAACGGGTATTTTTTGAAAAATCTTTTAAGGTGCATGTATTTATTTCGTAAATTAGTATAATTTATGTATTAAATAAAGATGCATCTGTGATTTTTTTTTGTTTCTGGAAATGTTTGTTAATCATTGTGAGAAATATATTTTCCTGCTTCGTTCATTTTGATAAAGGTAATATACGTTGCAAAACGAAGGCGTAAGGGGAAAAAAAGATTTATCTCCTTTCTTTGTTATGTAATTTAGGATGAAAATGCTTAAAAGTAGTTAATGTTGTCTTCAGTTTTTATGCAACCACGCAATGGATAAATTACAGAGATACTGTTTATTAACCGTGAAAAAACAAAACAAAAAAAACTTGCATTTGTATTTACTAAACAACAAAGCAATGTTTAACAAGATATCAATCATTGGCATGGCCAAGTAATTTTAGCGCGTTTGTCACGTGTTGTATTTCACAATAATGCAATTAATGAACTTTTTACAAACAGAAAATAATGCTATACTTAAAAAAAAATTTTTTTTTTAAATTTAGGTTTTTTTTTAAAAACAATTTCAAAAATATTAAATTTAAATATGATTCGGCTCATCTAGGGCACAAATGCGACCCAATGCCGAAAACCCGAGGTCAATCGGTTAATTATTGGCTGAGAAAAAGGTACGACAAAATATGGAGCGAAGACGAGGGCGAAGACGAAATTTGCGTCCTAATAGCGCTTTTTTTACACTACATGAAAAACGCGCTAAAATCGCCAGCTCGGAAATACCACGTTTTAGAGAGTGTTCATAAACATCGTACTTCTCTTGCAACGCCAGGGCGACAGGGACGTCTTAAGGCATGGGCCAACTGGCCCTTGGCCCAGGGCCTCGCCCTCGGTGGGGGCCTCGTTTCGTTCTCCATTCTGTCCTAAGGTGGTTCACCAATGTAATAGGTTCAAAAAATTTTTCCCCATAAATTGCTTCCTTAACATGTCTTGTATATGGTAGTAAAGTGATTTTTTAAAATTCGAAGTCGTTAGAAGGAATAAATTGTTAGAAGTCAGTTGGTTGTTCGGAGCGCAGAGTTAGCAATCCAAAGCTAGACCTATTGCGTACAGTCGGCTTGATACCATTGACCCTTTTATGCAAATATACGTTTATACAAGTTTGTAGAGGTTTAAAAAGAAATATCTATAGTTATTGAATATTTCGTCGAATTTGTTTTAGTCTTCGCCACCAGGCATCGTCGATTGAGGGTAAGTTAAGATTTCCATTGTTTTAATCGGACTTGAACTTTAAGCGCGTTTTTCACAAAACTGTGTTTTTCAAACTTCCCCTATCGTATTTTAAGAATGGTTTGACCGAATGATTTCAAATTTATAGAGTAGTCTCCTCACATATATACTCACCAAATGGACTACGATCATTCCTAAATTCAAAGTATTTCTATTTTTTTCCCCACAGAAACATAACAAAAGCACCCATGAAATTCGAAACTTTTTCTTCAGAGGTCTACCAAAAATCCATTTTTTGAAATTTTCAATTGAGTATAGTCCATTCGGTGCATTTAAGCTTATAGATTAAAATGCCATTAATTTTTTTTTATATTTCAGATAAGCCAATCACCATCATTACTCAATTGGTCAAAAGGCGGAAGTCGGTCAAGCCGGTTTGTACGATTGTAAGTTGTGCACATTTATTTTTTTCGGGTTATTGTTTATACGAGTATTTGACAACACGTATGCTATGTACTGTCTTTTTTAAGGATCGGGGGGGGGGTTACATTAGTGTAGAGGCCCAGGGCCTACTTTTGAGATGGGGCCCAGAGCCTCAAAATGTCTTAAGACGTCCCTGATTCCATGATACTATTTCATTCTGAACAGTTCTTAGAAAACATCTCGGGAGTTCGTTCACATTAATTAAGTAATTAAATACTATTCTATTCAAAATGAAAAGGGATTGTAGCATGTTTCTGTTTCTATGAAAACATATATCCCTAGAAAGATTGAAAAAAAAAATTAACGAATTTCAGTGTAGGGTGGGAAAATACAGAATCGTTCGATGTCAGATCACGCGTGCTTCCATTCATTGGGAGATCGAACATAAAATAATAAAGCAGGACCGACAACTGGGAACATATTGCGCGGCAAAAGAAGTGACATTTTGCTCTAATAAAAAGCTCCACTAGGAGAGGGGATGTTGCCATATGCAGCGCTTCCCCCTCTTTCCGAAAGAATAGAACAACGGCACGCGACATTTTACCACGGGAATCGCATCCCCCTCCCTCTCGGCCCCTGGAAAATGTTTTTAATCAAATAATGACTGCGTTTCGACACGTGGCGTAGGGAGCGTGCATTTTTCCGAACCAGTGCGTTTTTCCCAGAGAATGGAATGGACACGCGCAGAGAACCAACCCCCTTTCCCCCAAATGAAATGCAAACTCTGGGAACAGTATCGAATTCACATCCATCTCATTTAGAATTATTAACGATTAGCTTGGCAGCTACACTGAATATGGATGTAGTCTTTTGTTCGTTTTGGATCGGGTCACTGATTCGTATGGAATTTTTACAAAGCATTTAATACGTTTTACTGAAGTTATCCTTTTTTTTAATATTTATTACTGATTATTTATAGATTTCGAACTGTATAACAAAATATATGCGTATTGGTTTTGGATTTAGTTGTCTTTTTTTGGCGTGCAAACTTCTTCACAATCAAAAAGTTTCATCGCAACAAACAGCAAGGACTACACAAAATAACATGATTGTTGCAGATTGGATGACAAATAAATTATATTAGGATTTCAAGATGTTAATTTTTTAATAGAAAGCGTGCTGAATTGGAGTCATCTGCCAAATGGTTTCTAATCAATTAATCATTTTTTCTGTGGTTCACTTTTTTGACAGGATTTGTTATTATTTGTTTCAAAATACCGTTTTACGGACGATGTTCTGCATACCATGTTTCAGAACACACACTTACACTTACTATCTTGCTCTTTTGCTCAACTAGCCATGTTAAATAACGGTTAAAAATCGTAAATATAACACAAATTTAAAAATACAGTTATGTCAACGAAATTAACTATGCTATGCTTAGATAAGTTTTGCATCATAAGCAACTGCAGTCTACGACGTTACTAAGGCTAGACTGACAAGCGAGTGTGCTCCCCGCTGCCCCGCGATCGATCCCTCGCGTTTGTTCGTAATACTTTATATTGGAGTTTGTTATTTTGAAATAAAATGCAAACCATTTTGATCGCTGCCATGCCCAAAATATTGTGTCACGCAGTAGCGCACACAGGAATTTTTCAAGGGGGGGGGGGCGAAAGTCCTCTGTTCTCGTACCATGCTTCAAAACGCAGCCCAACATATTCTTTTAATTTTGTAGATTTTCGGGAACAAAAAATAGTAAAAAAATTAATTAATAAATGAAAAAGTAGCATTAATTAATAAAATTAATTATTAAAAAATATACTTAATTAATTTTTACGTACTGTATACATAGAATTATAATCAATCGGAAAAAAATCAAGGGCTTTGGGGAGGGGGATCCGGACCTCCAGGTGTGCGCCACTGGTCACGGCCATTGATGGCTCGCATGCCACTGGTTCACCACCCCTGTTCTAGGAAATCCTAAATTACGATTGAAGTTAAAATTCGTTAACCGTAGTCATCTAATGTGTTTACAAAATTTCAAAAATTCCAATTAAGTTTCACTTTATTCTCCCTATTTACACTCAAATCCTCTTCATGGGGGACTGAGTTAATTATTTCTTGGGGGTAAAGAAAAGGATGGGTGTGTGTGCTCAGTCGTTAAAAGAAAATAACGAACACAAATGCTTAAACTTTTCCTGGAGTGCTTTGTCTATCTAATCCTCATTTTAAAACCCTCCTGCGAACAAAAGTTGCAGTCTCAGTCGTAAAAACATCAAATCAAGACTGATGGATATCTTTGATCTGTGTTGGGTCAGCTGTTGTCTTGGGAAAATTGAGATGTCTACTTAAGATGGCGCCTCTATCCCTCCCCTGGAACAGCTCTTTGTAGTCAAATAAAGGCATAAATAAAAGGAGACCGAAGTTTTTCAGTTGAAATTTGATTGTCTTCCTTTTATAAGGCTTACCCCTTATATCCGGACTTTGGGCACAATAATTTACAACATTCTACCGCAAATCTGCAGCTGTGTGTAACAAACAGATACTGGTCAAGTACTGCTGTCAAACCACCTGCTAAAAGTAAGTATGCATAGATTGTGATCGGTCCCCGAAGGAAGTGAACAAATCGTGCCGCCTGCTACATGAGTCACTACAAAACTTAAATCTCTCAAATATTAATTTTAAAATTAATTTTTAAATGTTTTTGATTTTAATTTTTTTATTTGTTACTCCAAAATTATGTAAAATATAAATGCAGGGTGCCCAAAATGTATATTTAACACTTATAAAAAATAATTAGATATAAGCAAACAATGACATGCGTGCGCGCTTACAGTTTTTTAAGATCTATAAATAAAATTAAAGTTTTTTTACAAGGTCATGCTGCCCAATTTCAATTGTGCGCGCCATAATCCGTTCCAGTGTTTTCAAACTGTGTTTCA
The DNA here is from genome assembly GCA_019973975.1 of Trichonephila clavata. Classification (NCBI taxonomy): domain Eukaryota; kingdom Metazoa; phylum Arthropoda; class Arachnida; order Araneae; family Nephilidae; genus Trichonephila; species Trichonephila clavata. The sequence goes on from BMAO01034890.1 coordinate 75,203, forward strand.
CGGAACCATAGGGTTCCACGAATTACAATAAAAAAATCGGGAAGAGAATTATAAATGTGTGTATAAAATCGATTCATATGTTCTCTATGAAATTTACATAACCACAAGTATCTAAAGCTCATTCTAGTCATTAAAATTGAAAATTCTATTTGCACATAATGTAACTTTATTTGTAATACTTTTTAAAATTTTTATTGTGATACAATAAAAGAATATTAAAACGTTTTTTTTTTTATATGTACTACCTACTTGATAGTGAATATTCTATTGTTTGCTATCCCCGGTTCCACGAAATAATTTTATACTCGTTCGTACAATGTCTTGTACAACTAAATAGTTTTCTAATGGAAAATGTTCCTTTTTTTTATATTTATAAAAAAAAAATACATGTAGTGAAGGTGTGGGAACAACTTATCGACACATAAACAAATTCGATGTGAAAGTCTACATTTAAGCAAAAGCAGCTCCTAAATTTTAGGTTGCAAATTTATGCAAAATTCACACGATTTCTTACTCAGCTATAAACATTTTAATTCCACTTTCTCAATATGAGTTTCTACAAAAACAAATATAAAAACGAATTAAACGCAGAATATGAAATGCAATTGCAGAAAACTTCAGTAGACAGTTTGTGTAAAAAAATGGAAGTGCATATATCCCAATAAATATAATGCATAGGACTTTGACACTTGGAACACAGATTAATAATATTAATGAGTAAATTACATTAAATAATTTTAATAACAAGTACACTACTTTTTTTAATTGTCTTTACTTGAAGTACCTATAACTTGTTGATATACTTTAAATATTATTTTAAGATACATCCTTCTAAGTATGTATGTGGAATGGAGCTCTTCGAAAATACCTAAGGGTTCTAAGGGTCCCATATGGATGGTCACTATAATTCGACTGTTCAGTTGATCAGTGGTACGAATTTGAGATTGGTAAGCAATCTCTCAATTTCCTAGCTTTCCCACCATACCAACGTGAGGACTTCGAACTTTGATATGTTTAACTTGCGTCAGACTTTACATCAGTGATTCCCAAAGTGGTCTATAAAGACCCCCCAGAAGTCTATGACAACCTCCAAGGGGTCAATGTTTGCAAAAAAAATAATCATTTGGGGGTCCATGAGGTGTAAATGGGGGTCTATACGACTGTGACTCTCATTAAAGCAGATCTTGACTTTAATTTTAAAAGGAAATTCAATCAAATGGAAACCAGACGTACCTATTTAACAGATTAATTTATTAAATTTAATGATGTTAACTTGCAGTTGCAAGGAGACAGCATAATTTTTTTTTAAAAACAAGGTTCTCATTTCAGCGTTTCTTGTAAGAATTAAGCTAAAGGACTTTAATACTGGATGTCGCGAATTTTCCTTGTTTCTTAATTGCCACAGAAAATCTCCCAGAAAAAAGACGTTTTAACCTACATTCAACATTTAAATGTCCATTTTTTTAGATTTTGAAATTAAGTTTGATAATGCTTTGACTATGGTGATATCACAGTCGCCAATCAATTCATATGGTAACATTGAACAAAAAAATGTCAAATTGCAAGAATTCGGCACTAACGAAGATCTTAAAATAAAGTTCAGAAATGGATGTCAGCAATTTTGGCTTTAATAAGGTATACCTGCTATTTATCCCAAATTATGGAATATCTTGAGAAAGTTTGTAATTGTGCTTTTCCAATTGAGGCGTTTCAGCACGTTTGCCAAACCCCAAAACAAAGAAAGGAGAAAAGACTGGACACTATTAACAAAGGGGATATTTAGGGTTAAATCTAACGAGACTGATAAGCAGTGGCGGCGGCGACGTGCCTCGCAAAGTTTTTAATTATTTATAATTACTTAAATTAAATTTAAAAATTTTTAATTATAAAAAATTCTGTTTGTGTAATTTTTGTCATCATTTGATTAGCAATAAATCTCGTTTACTCATACATTAGTTTAACTATAATTCGCCTTT
>BMAO01034891.1:0-27180 GCA_019973975.1 Trichonephila clavata
ACGCACCTGTCAAACAATATGTATCGATTGCCTCATCAAGCTTCTACTATCCACCCCGTTTTCTAAGAATTCCAGCCCCCACAACGTGAAGATCGAAAAGACGAAAATCTGTTTCTTCGTTTCGAACGAAACGAACCCTCTCCCCCCTCCCCCTCCAACCCCTGACCGCTGAGCTATTTTTAGCTCAGTGAACCTCTCATTTTAACTTACTATCTTTCTCCCTCTCTACAGGATCACTTCAGAACTGAAGTATAAGCCTAGTTACCTCTAGGCTGGCACTAAGGAAATCCATATATTCCAAACTCCGTAATTTAAACCCACCAAAACTTTGCAATGGTACTAGGTTGCGAGTAGTGTCATTGCAAAGAGACGTTATAGAAGGTCGTATAATATCCGGATGCGGAAAAGGTAACATAGTACTTATACCACGAATTCCCATAATACCATCGAATTTCCCGTTTGAATTCAAAAGACTACAATTCCCTGTAAGTGTCAGCTTTGCTATGACAATTAACAAGTCACAAGGGCAAACGTTAAGCAAAGTTGACATAGATTTAACTAAGCGTTGCTATACGTGGCATGTTCACGTGCGAGGAATGCCACTGGCGTTTTTGTTTTAGCTCAAGAAAATCGTACACCAAATATTGTATATAAAGAGATTTTTCAATAAATTTAATACTGTATATAGAGAAGATGTTCAATAAATTTATACGAAAAAAACCACACAAAAATTAATAAAAAACAAAGAAAATAAAAAACAATAAAACAATAAACACCAAAAAGCAGAAAGAACACAAAAATATAAAAACAAAACATTGATTCACAAAGTAAAAAAATGACATTAAACTCTCTCTCTCTATATATATATAGCGTGTATGTATTTCTTAACGTGGAATATAGAATTATTAGGTTTTCGTAAGATCTGTGAATTGAACAAAACACCTTTTTGTAAATTTCTATGTGAACGAAGTCGCGGGTAACAGCTAGTTCTTACATAAAAGCTTATACATTTTTACAATTTTTTTTAATATTATCTTCATATATTTGTATATTGCTCTTCAATACTGAAATAACTAAATTTTTAAACCGTTTTCAATAAATTATAATCATCACAAACATAACAATATTGCTGAAGAAACTAGGATATTGCCAAAAAAAAGTTATACATAAATTTTACTAATCATTAATGTTCCTAATAAATGAATAAAACATTAATTGATGATTAAATAAAATAATTAATACTTGGGAAACTTAGAATAACAGTTTCCTTAAGAACTTAAGAAGAAACAGTTTCCTAATATAGTTCTCGTTCCCCAACATAAAAATCGGAGGTATTCTAGTTTAAACACTTTTTTGTATAAAAATCGCATCATTTACTCTAAAATATAGACATTGCAATAAAATATTCATTCACAGCAATAGAAAGTTAATCCAAAAAATCATAAGATATTTTTAAAGGAAAATTAAAATTTTCTCGTTAAAAATTGAGAACAGAAATCACACATCTATGAGAATTATATATGCATTACCAAATTAAGTTCCGAGTAAATATCAATGTTATATTTTAGCATGCAGAGTGTATAAAAACTAAAGAAACATAAAATAACGCATTCAAAAATAAAAGATCAAAAGATTTACCTCCATATCAAAGAAAAAAATAGTAGTGAAATTCTATTTCAGGAATTTAAAACAAGCTGTAAACACAGGAACTGCAGTGTGTTTACAGCTGTAAACACACTGCAGTTGAATTTTCCTAGTACTGTAACTGAACTTGTGAGTTCACAAATATATACAAAATCACTACAATAGCTCTCAAGTGATTGGTCAAGCGGTCAGACACACAAAGTCAAAAAAGGTCGAAATCAACGAGTTACTATTGGCTAAAGACTTTTGTATTTTCCCTGTGGACCAGGGGTGAATCAAAAAAATCCCCACGAACTATACCACGCAGTGATGGTCCCGATCCCCCCCCCCACGCCATTGATTTTTTTCGATTGATTATAATTCTATGTATATAGTACGTTATTAATAATTAATTTTATTAATTAATGCTAATTATTTATTTATTATTAAATTTTACTGTTTTTTTGTTTTTTTGTTCCCGATAATCGACAATATTTAAAGAATATGTTGGGCTGCGTATTGAAGCATGGTATGGGAACAGTGGACTTTCAACCTTGGACCCACCCCCTTGAAAAATTCCTGTGGTGTGCGCTACTGACTATAAGTAAATATGAAGTATTTAAAAATATATGTACTTTTCGTTAGTTCCCGTTAATGAATGATTTCATTCAGCAATATACAGGGATGTCAGTCATTCCCAGAAGGTATACTTTTATAATTTTAGATTTTAAAAATATATAAAAAAAACCCAGATTATTTTTTAAAAATTTCTGAAAATTTAGACAGAACATTTAAAATAGACAAGGAAATTCTTTAAATTAAAATTTGAAAACGAACAATAATTTTGGTGTGTATCTTTGGTTGACTTCGATTCGCATAAAAACAGTAAACAAATATTGCATGATTTAAAAGAGAAATCTTATATACTTCAAGATATTCATTTAAATTAACGCACTTTGGCAATAGATTTAAAAAAAAAAATGAATAAGTACTAAGTTCTGATTGAAAGAAGTTAAAGAATAATAAAATTTGTAAACATGATTTTATCATGAAATTTGCGATTTCCGAGGGAACAAATGGTGTTGAATTTATAAAACAATAAGCAAATTAAATGCGTAATTAGACGAAGATACAGTGGCGTATACAGACTAATTTTATATGGAAGGGTTTTGTTTGTTTTTAAAATTTTTTTTAATAAGCATACGAAAGCGACACGATACACCTAATATTTATTTTTAAAATTATAAAACGATTGGTCCACGTGTGGCCCTTCCGCACGCCACTGCAAAGCTTATTGAAAGCAACTCATGTGACTTTCAGTATTTTTGAGAGAAATTACTATGTGTAGCATATTTTTAAGCAATGGCAATTTCCGAGTGAACAGATGGTGTTGAATTTATAAAACAATAAGCGAATTAAATACGTAATTAGACGGAGATACAGTGGCGTACACAGACTACTTTTATATGGAAGGGTTTTCTTTGTTTTTTAAATTTATTTGTGAAAATCATACGAAAGCGACGAGACACCTAATATTTATGTTTAAAATTATAATCGGTTACTTCACGTGGGCCTTGCACACGCCACTGCAGAGTTTATTGAAAGAAACTCATTTGACGTTGAGAGTATCTTTGAGATAAATTACTCTATGCAACATATTTTTAAGCAATAATAATTTTCGAGGGAAAGAAAATCGTTAAGATTGATTAAGATTAAATTAAGATTTTAGAGCCAAATACGTTAATGCGTCGATAAATTGCACATTTTTCATGGCCAGGCCTTTTGATTTATCCATTCACGCCATTTTTTTCGAAATTAAAGATTTTATTTTATCTATAAAATACTTATTTACATTTATTTTTAAGAGAAAAATGCCTTTAAGAGTTTAATCTTTTATGAAAAGTAAAGTCTTGCTCAAAAATTGGAACACAGGTCTTATTCAAAAAGTTTGTATCTTACAATCTAAAGCAATCGGTTTTTCAAAATATGTAATTCATCATGGCATTATTATTTTGACAAATCCTTTACCGACTCAAAATAGCTAAAGCTCTCGGATTATCCATTCGTTTGTTCTTAACAGAGATTGATAAGCCAAGTAAAACGTGACAATTGAAAGGAAGAAACAGGTTTTTCGTCGCCAACAACTGTCTGACAATCCGACTGACTTTTACCCAGTCTCGCCAAAACTATTTCAAACCCAGATTCTTGGAAAATATTGCAACTTCAAAGGTTTTCAATTCTGAGAGGAAATATGGGCAGCATTATTGTCTACTCTGCAAATTCCAAAGGTATTGAGAAGAACTTAAACTATACGGCTACTTCAAACAACTTTCAGAAGAATTGAAGCGTAATAATTTTGCTTTGCAAAAAACGTTTATTTAATACTTCTGTCATATTACTTTATTTTTTTTTAATTTGGAGACAAATGTTATACCAGATATCTCTTAAGAAATTAGTTTTTATTTATGTAATAAAATTTCAATAATTCGAACTATAAACTTCAATTGTAAAATAAAATTTCATTGCTGCATAAGAATTCACATTTTCTTAAAATCAGAAAATAAGAATAAAAGGGGAAAACTAGTTAATAGCCTTGCGTCTTTCCTACTAGCCGGAATTTTTTCAATTCAAGTTCAAGCAGGAAACCATTACAAAAATTGGTATATATTTTTGCAGTTGGAAAAAATTCTTGAAAATCAGCATGTTATATACCGATGTATTATAAATCTTATTGGTATGATTTTTTTTTAATTTTCTGGAAAAATAATAATATTTAATGTACAAGTATACTGAAGTATGACACGTAATAAGTTATGTCATGATTAAAAATAATTAGGTACAAAGGACAAAATTTACTATAGCTTTGATAAGAACGAATCTGTTAAAAGGATTAAGCTACGAACTATTTGTAGTTGATTTTGTATTTTCATAGACGATTAATTGTGACGATTTTCATGAATACTGGTAATTTGGAGGTCCGTAGTCTAATTTGTACGATCTGCTTACAATCAGACCACTACTTGCTTATTTAGCTTTATCTTGTGGTTGTTATTTTTTCTCTAAAATGCCAGAAATTAACTGATTTACAAGAAATGTGTAGCAATAAGAAGACACGAGATCAACTTAAGACAAAAATTACACAAAGCAAGACAAATACACAGAAAAAGTTTTTAATTTTAGAAAGCATTTTATGCGATTATCTTTTAATAACAAAAAATTCTTCAAATTAAACTTTTTTTGTGGGTGCTAAGGGAATTGTCATTTTCCCTCTCCGTCTGAATTATATTCATTTTTCTCTGATTGATTATTTTTTCATTAAGAATCATGCCCGTTTTTAACCTCCCCGGCGCCCTAGGCACATTAGTAGTTAAGTAGTTTTACATTTGTTCTGTGCGGTAGTTTTGTGTATAAGTATTAGTACTAATTGCTTCTGAATACTAGGTTTTTGTTTTACCTTCATTTAATAATACAAAACACAAGTGTTCCAAATGCTGATGTCGAATAAAAAGTAGTAAAACATAAAGTACAATGGCTTTCAGCTAAATTTATGAAATCTCAAGAACGGATCACAGTCAGTTTAACGAATACAGATGGCGCTCGCTTATATTCGAGTGTTAAAATTACAACAGCAAAAAAAAAAAAAAAAAAAAAAAAATACGACCCCCCTGGAATTAACTCGAGTGTGCCTATTTAGACTACTTAGTGCGCTGGAATTAACTCGAGCGCACAAGTTAAAGGGCAAAAAATTGAAATTAAAATTGATCTCTTTTTTTTTTCAATTAAGCAAGAATAAGATGTGTTCGTCAAAATGTTTATTTTTTGTAGAAATACCTCATCTAATGCGGCTGTACTCGAAGCTGATTCCACAGAACGATTAATAATTTGATAAAAAAAAATCAGTTGGTGCTGATTGATTCACTGTCATGTAGGTTAGAAAAATTTTACACCACAAAATGTTTCCACTAAAATAATACTGCCAAAATGGAAAGTGCCATAGTTAGTGCGTGCGTACCTAAGAACTCAATCGCACGTGGCTGATAAGCCCATACAGTTGTGTGGAAGCGTAAATCAGCCTCAAAATTAGGTAATTTTGTATTTTTTGATAGTATTGTGAATCATGAGCACTATTTCAATATTTTAAAGAGAAATTTTAAATTATCCGCCCAAAATTTGGATATTGGAGACGACTTCATTTTTTTAACAGGATAAAGACGCCACGCGGACTGCTCTCAATTTACGCTGCTTATGCCTCTTTAACTGTCCCCAAATTCTGAAAACACCTCCTCAATCAGTTTATTCCGCCCAGTAGAGCATATTTGGTGAGAATTTGATTTTAAAAAAATGAAAAAATTACGATACATTAATTTTTATTAGTCGAAAATAGTTTATTTTCGACTAATCGAAAATTTTTATAGGAAATTCCAAGTGTACGAACACTTTTGGGGTCTACTGTACGTGATGAAGCTGTGAAAAAGACTATGGGCTTATCAACCATTTGCGATTGAGTTCTTAGGTACGCACGCACTAACTATCGCACTTGACCTTGACCAATCAGAACTTTCTATTCAGGCAGTATTCATTTCATGTACTCTTTTTATTATTAACACGCTTTTATAAGTTTCACTTGCATGTAACGGAATCTTAGAACTCGATTTTTACCCACTTAAAAAGATAGGATTCATTCGAAATTTCGCACACTTGTCAAGGACCGATGACAATACAATAATCTCATAATTTTATTCCATTGTCCTTTTCAGGATCGTCAGGAATCAGGATAATCAGATTTGGCGGCAATTTCCAATACCATTTCCAGATTTGGCGACTTATTGCATACATTATTTTTAAATTTTGCGACTAGTTCCATATACCATTTTCAGATATGGTGACTAATTTCATACATCATTTCCAGATTTGGCGACTAATTTCAGATTTAGCGACTAAAAGAATAAGTTGTAACCCTAAAGCAAGTGTTTTGAATTTAAAGCTAATTATATGCACGTATAAAATACACTTGCTGTTAATAGAAATAACACAAACAAAAAAAGTGTTTTGTATCTGAGAAAGTGGAGGGTGGGTATGTGTTATCAATTTCTTACCATAATATAAACATTTTTCCGAAAATGAAAATAAAAAAAAAGGCTCGTGCGCATGAAAAAAATAATTTATGTTCTAACTGCTAAATATTTTTTATTTTTATAAAGCAATAAGCTTAGAAGTGATGATACGAATTAACATTATAGCAATACGTTTAAAAAGTGAAAAAACTTTTGACACTTAATATTACCATGTTTTTATTAATTCGCTTTCTTTAATGTGTGTCCGGGTGGAATTTTGTAATTGATTTTAAGCTGTGTGACTTTCCAATGAGCTAGAGACTTGAAATTTGGACCATTGCTCAGAAGTTTATGACAATGCATGAAAATGTGAAAAAAGAAAACAAAAACGAAAAGGAGGAATTTTATAATTTTTAGTCCGTAAGAAAAACACGGTACATTAAAAATGTTTTTTAATTCGAACTTTTTCTTCTTTACACACTTTTATTTGTTTGACCTGTTCAAAAGTGACGGAATCTAATATAACAATACGGAACTCATCCGAGGCCTCGTAAACGGAGAGAATAAATGCACTTCAGACCCGTTAATTAATATCCATTGAAGAGCAAGACTAATTCCACAGCCAGTAATTCCAGCTTCAAATATCAAACGAAGGATAAATTTAACAATAAATAAATGATAGTTTAAAAAACTAAAAAACACGCTTTTATTGTAGTTCGAACTAAAAAATGAAAAATAAATTATAGTTTGAAAAAAACTAAAAAACACGCTTTTATCCTGAATCGAACTAAAAAGTAAAAAAATAATTCTTAATAAAGAATAAAATGATTAACGTGAAAATGAATGTCATTGGGGTGTTCTATAAATGCATTGATTGTTATAATTTCTAACTTCTATTCCGAAAAGCTGAATTAGTGTAAAAATGTAGTACAAAGCACCCCACGCTTTTACCCCAATGACATTCATTTTCACGTTATAATCATTTTATTCTTTATTAAGAATTATTTTTTTACTTTTTAGTTCGATTCAGTATAAAAGCGTGTTTTTTAGTTTTTTTCAAACTATAATTTATTCCTTTTGGTTCCTCATATCTATAAATAAAAAATCTTTTCTCATAAGAAAAATTTCGAGTCTGCCAAAAAATACTTTAACAACTGAATGTTCGGAATCGTGTCACAAATTTAAAGTCACACCTTATAACCCAGATTTTGTGATATGAAAATATAAAGCGGTGCAAGCATTAGGTGTTCGCATTATAATATGAATTTATAGTTTTATTTAACTATAATTAAGGGAAATATTTATATTTTACACTGTCTATTTCTTATTTTAATAAATATGTTAAATTATTTAATAAATATGTTAAATTATTTAATAAATATGTTAAATTATTTAATAAATATGTTAAATAGATTTTTTTATAATTAAAAATTTTAATTTAATTTAAATAATTATAAATAATTAAAAACTTTGCGAGGTCCCCTCAAGCGCGAGGCCGTCGGCGGTTGCCGCCACTGTTGCCAACCGTGGTCTAGAGGTCATAACCTTGTGACTAAAGCCTTATTTTTAAAATATTTACTCGATTTCAGTTGTAGACTCTGTTTTATCAGATAAGACTAACCATTGCTGAAACAAGTGAGAGTTAATGTATTCCTAGTATTGGTACAGAAAAAAAATTGAAAAAATCTCGGAATGTGGAAAAAATTGCATTTTAATTTAAAATTTCAATTTTACAAAACTATACTTAACTTTTTTCAATAAAGGATTTCCATTTGCGAAAAAAAAAATGCTGTTACTTTTAAAATAATTCAGTTTTTCTTTTTAAAAAAAAATTTACTGAGTGCATTAATTTTTGTCATTTGACCTTGAATTAAAATTATGAAATAAATCCCAAACAGTCTTAGTGTTGCCTCCAAATACATTAATAAATAATCAATTATGGTCCCTGATACACAAAATATTAATTTATTTTCAATTTATCATACATAATTTAAATAAAATGTGACACAATAATACGCATTGCCCTTTAAAATGAAGCTTTTTAGTGAACAGGCATGAATTGCAAGTGGAAAATAGAGTAAAATTTGATATGTCAAAATATCGCATAATGAGCTATTTTGGATTCCTGAGTATGTAGTATGTGACACAGGTACTATATATATATATTTTAAATTTTCAAAACAATATTCGCATTTTTTATGAGGATCGGATCTTCAATAGTGGAGTGAGTGAATATTAACGTCGCTCTGATTAGCAACACGAGGGCTTTTAGTGACGGTCCGCGTAATTTTAAACCATGGTCAAGTGACGCGGACGACACCTGAGCTGGCACCCCTTCTCCTAACGACCACACCACACTAACGGGAGGACGTTTGAGCTCTCGGCAGATTTAACATGCATCGCGCCCTACACGACGGGTCTTCAGTGGTACTGGGGTCGAACTCATGACATACTAGCCATGATCCGAAGCCTTGACGAATTGGTTACCGTTACCACAGTAATACCCCGACTTAACAAATTCAGAGTGACACGATTTTCAAATCTCGTCAATTCGTCTTTTGTTAAAAACAAAAATTGGTAAAATTCGTGAAATTGGTAATATGATTGAAGAATTTACCGATTTTGCCTGGCAAATAAATTTAGAAGTGGGTAGTGATGCCGTTCAAGAATTGCGGAATTCCCACAATCAAGAGATGAGAATCGATGAGCTCATAGAAATGCATGAGCAAAAGCAAGACGTTGAAGAAGTCTGAGTATTTAGACCCAGTTCAAGCAGAAGTTCGAATAATGGTTGGGAATTTGACAAAAGACCTCAGCTTGATTGAAGAAAGGATTGCAAATTTTAGAAAATATTGGCTCGAACGATGATCTATTCAGTCTGACACACATGAAGAACCATAAATTTAAAATATAGTTTAAAAAACACGCTTTTATCGAACTAAAATCTCAATATAAAAATAAAATTATTAACGAGAAAATTAATGTCATCTTGGTAAAAGCATGGGGGCCTTTGTACTACATTTTTACACTAACTCTGCATTTTGGAATAGTACTAGTAAGAAATTATAACAATTAATATTGAGCACCCCATGCTTTTATACGCAGTTATTATTTTTCCAGTTTCAATTTCTTTATTTTTTTCTGCTTCTTTTCTTGGCATTTCTAAATACCTTGTGTTCTATTTCTTTAAATCCTGGCACTCATATTTATCTAATTTGTTTTCTATAAAAAATTACTTACATTTTTGCTTCTTAATGTAATTCCTTTTTTGCCAGAAATAAGCCATTCTTTTAAATTATTTTCATTTTGAGTTCTTAGTGGGAGACTGTCATCGTTGATTGAAAACTATTGGATAGCAAAATTTTATTTACAGCGATTTCAAAACCACTTCTAAAATATATTGAAAGTGTAGTGTACTGATAACAAATTTAGTTTCTGTATATATATATAAATATATATATATATATTGTTCCAATGTGTGGTATTTTTTGAACTGTTGTTTTTATAAATGTGAAATTCAGAAAGACATGCCTTCATGTGTAGTATTTATAAAATTATATTTTTTAAACCTCTTAGCTTGTTTCTAAATTATGAATGCTTTATTTTTAATTTGCATTAATTTCATTTCTGCTTGTTAGCATAAATCTTCATTTTTAATATTTCCACTCATAATTTATTTTAAATTTTGCACATAGTTCAGAATTTTTCTCTTTTTTTATATGTATATATTTTATGGATAAAAATTAATCTATGAATTTCATACATTTTGCACTTTCTGCCAAAGACCATTAGTTTCACATTGTAGCCTTTGTCGTCATGTTCTAAATACTCATATGGGCGTAGCATAACACTACAATGTGTTATGCTAAATTTTGTAGATAGCCATTTAGAAAACTATATAATTATGAACAACATTTGTAAAAATTTTACTCTAATGAGGAAAATTTCAAAATTCCTCTCAGAACCAGCTGTTTATAAATTCTTCAGTAAATAATTTAGATGACTTGCATATCCTAACATGTAATTTATTTGAAACAACACTGTTTGAAAGGCATTTTCACTCACATTTCATAACTCAAAGACATGATTTGATAAAAAAAATAGAAAAAGCTGTTTAATTATGTACTTTTATACACTAGAACCTATATTTAAAATGATAATTCAAAGTATATTATATTAAAACAGCTGTTCTGTACAAATAAGGATGGAGTTGACTATAATAGAGATTAGATAGTGTTTATAAAAAAAATCAATAAAAAAATAATTTATTGAAGAAAACATGTTTCAAAAATTTCACTTATATTCTTGTTTATTTTTTAATATATATATGTATGTGTACAATTTCCAGAATAAATATTTCAACAATATGATTTTGGTTTGTTTTATTTTTCTTGTTAACAGTGAATAATTGAAAAAAAGGTATTGAAAATAAAATGCTGCACACTGAGTAAAATGGCTAAATTATGATTCTATTGGTCTTTATGACGTTATTTTTTCTTCTAAATGGGTGCTGAAAACTTCTCTAAAAACTCTTTCCAGTTGGTTAAAAACTAAATGTTTTGTTAATGCAAAAATGTACTGTTTTAGTTGTTTTTACATTCTTCTAAGGACTGGAATTTTTAAGTATTTTAATTTTAAAAAAACATTAACTTAAAAACTATAATATTTGTTTTCTTTGGTGATAGGAGAGCGTAAAATCAGTTGATTTAACAAAAAATGAGCTTAATTTGTAATATAGCAATGCATTTACTTTATTTCCATCTGGATGGATGTGTTTCTATTTAAACAAAACAATTGATATAAAGCGTACTTACACACCTCCGCCTAATGAGTGTTAGTTTAGTCAAAAGGTTTTTTTCTTCAGGTTACATAATATGTAAAAAAGCTATTTCTTTCTGGCATTCATTTGAAATTTTTACTTTGAAAAATCTGTTATTTATCATAATGCTTCCTAGATATTTCTAATAACTTATTATTGAAGGGCTGAATTTTTTTAAATAAAAGTTAATTTTCTGCCTGTATATGATTTTAAGGAAACAATATAATGCTTCTAGAGAGAGAGCGAAAGATAAATATAAATAACTAGCTGTTATCCGCCCGCTTCGCTGGGTATTTCATGATGTTTTATAAATTTTTACTGCTTATATATATGTATAAATTATTGATATCTAAGTCCTAGCATTAAGAATTCGATTGAATTGAAAAATATGCTTATACCTGTAACTGTCACCTGTTGATAAAAAAAAAAGGGCAGAACACATCTAATTTGTATTTTCTAAAGAACTCTAAAATTGAAGCATAGAATGATGTTTGCTCTTTCGTAACTCAAAAACCAAGTGGATCCCTGCAAAAGCAATTTTCGGTGGATCTCTACTCCGTAAATTGAACATGCAAGCCAAATTTCAAGTCTAAATCTAACAGAAAAAAACAAAAGTTTTACTATCAATATCCCCGTAATCCCGTTGAGAGCCGTTTTCCAAATTTACCGCTCTTAGCGGATTTCAATTCAACAAAAGAAAAATGCAAACCAAATTTCATTATTATAGTCCTTGTAGCTCGAAAAAAGTAATTTTTTTTGTTGTCAATACGTCCCAGTAACCCCCTGCAACCCCCAGAACTTGATTTGCTTAAAATTTATTCTGAGTGGATCCCTATTCAACAAAAGAAACATGCTTAACAAATTTCAAGTATATGGGTCTAACAATTAAAAACAGGAATTTTTTTCTGTAACTCCTCTTGACCCCTCGCAAACATCTTTGGGGGTCAATTTTCATTTTACTCTTTGTTAGAGGAACTCTATTTCATGAAAGGAACATGCCTACCAATTTTCAAGCAGGATGATCAAGTAGTTTAAAAATGGAAATATTTATCGATTACGCCTCTTAATCTCCCGAAATTAAACTTAGTAGTTGATATTCGCGAAACCCATTTTGTAGCGGTTCTCTACTTACGAAAGGAATCTGCTTATCAAATTTCAAGACTGTACGTCTAACAGTTTAAAAATGAGGATAATTGTCCATAACGCCCCTTGAACCCCCGCAACACCACCTAGGGGTCGATTTTCACAAAACACATTTTGCAGTGTATTTCTATCCTATGAGAGGAATCTGCTAACCAAATTTCAAGACTGTGAGTCTAATAGTTTAAAAAAGAAATAATTATTTATATCTGCCCTTAACCCCCGCAACACCCCTTGGGGTCAATTTTCTCCAAACCCGTTTTGTAGCGGATATTTACTCCATAAAGAAACATTCCTACCAATTTCAAGCAGGTAGGTCAAATAGTTTAAAAAGAAAATATTTATCTCTTACGCCACTTATTCCCCTGCAACGCCACTTAGAGGTCTGTTTTCACAAACCTTCTTATAGCTGATCTGCTACTCTATGAAAGAAATCTCTTTATCAAATATAAAGACTGTGCGTCTAATAGTTTAAAAATGGAAATAATTATCTATAACGCCCCTTAAGTCCCCTCAACGCCACTTGGGGGCAATTTTCACGAAACCCATTTTTAGCGTATCTCTACCCTATGAGAGGAATCTGCTTACTAAGTTTCAAGACTGTACGTCTAATAACTTAAAAATAGGAATTTTTAACGCCCTTAAACCCCGCCCCCGCAACACCCCTTGGGGGTCAATTTTCCCAAAACCCATTTTGTAGCGGATATTTACTCCAGGAAAGAAACTTACCTACCAATTTTC
The DNA here is from genome assembly GCA_019973975.1 of Trichonephila clavata. Classification (NCBI taxonomy): domain Eukaryota; kingdom Metazoa; phylum Arthropoda; class Arachnida; order Araneae; family Nephilidae; genus Trichonephila; species Trichonephila clavata. Next base: position 13,378 of record BMAO01034891.1, read on the forward strand.
AAGCAGGTAGGTAAAGTAGTTTAAAAACGGATATATTTATCTATTACGCCCCTTAATCCCCCGCAACGCCACTTAGAAGTCTGTTTTCACAAAACCCGTTTTGTAACTGATCATTATTCTACGAAAGGAATCTATATATCAAATTTAAAGACAGTGCGTCAAATAGTTTAAAAATGGAAATAATTATCTATAACGCACCTAAGCCCCCACAACGCCACTTGGGGGTCGATTTTCACCAAACTCATTTTGTAGCGGATCTCTACTCTCTAAAAGGAATCCGCTTACCCAATTTCAAGATTGTTCATGAAGTAGTTTAAACATGGAAACAATTATTATTAAAGCCCTTAACCCCCGTAACGCCCCTTGCGTTTCGAATTTTGGAAAATCCGGTCTTAGCTGATGTCTACTCCATCAAAGGAACATGTCTATCAAATTTCAAGTCTGTAGGTTGAATAGTTTCAGTTATTTCGTGATTAGTCAGTCAGTCAGTGAGTGAGTCGCTTTTCTCCTTTATATATATAGATGAACCAAATTGCTTCTGGAACTACACTGGTGTGCAAAAATTAAGGACGAGACGGTTTTTTCAATATAACTCTGTACAAAAGCATTCCAAATCAACACATTTAATACCGTAAGATCCCCAATACGTAAGGACATGAGTAATGTAAGCAACATTTACTAAAAGAGAAATCAGAGGGATAAAAAGGAGCTTTATTGAAAAAGTAGCATGGAGCGCAATGTGACTGAAGGCCGAAACATCCCTGTGATGGGTGTCCAACAAAAAATATCCGGTCTTTAGTAGGGGATATGATCTCCCCTGACTGCTAGGCAGGTTTCACAGCGTCTGCCCATGCTGAGAATGAGGGTGTCAATGAGTTGTTGAGGCATTGCTGCCCATTCGTCTTGCAGCGCCAATCGAAGCTCCGGAATCGTTACTGGTGGTAAGGTACGAGCTGCCAAGCGTCTACCTAGAAAATCCCATACATGCTCGATGGGATTGAGATCCGGAGATCGTGCCGGCCAATCCATACGTTCAATATCCTCACTCTCTAAGAGCTGTTCGGCAGCTATAGTGCGATGACACGGTGCATTGTCGTCCATGAAAAGGAACTGCGGACCCATAGTGCCTCTAAAAAGACGCACATATGGAAGAAGAATCTCGTTACAATAACGGGTCCCGTTGACTGAACCTGCGTCGAAGATGTGAAGGTCTGTACGACTACCAAGCATGATGCCTCCTCAAACGAGAACACCGCCACCTCCATACCTGTCCCTTTCAATGATGTTCGAGGGATGATTGCGGCTTCCCCGCTCTCTCCAGATGAGTATGCGATGAGAATCGCTACTCAGACTAAATCTGCTCTCATCTGTAAAGAGTACTCGTCCCCATTCATTGTCTCTTCAATTCCGGTATTCCCGGCACCACAGAGAACGCCTTCTCCGATGGGCAGGCGTTAGAGGTACACACCGTACAGGGCGTCGTGCAAACAGACCACCACCGTGCAGTCTTCTGGCCACGGTAAAACGCGATATCGGTCGTCCAGTCGCCTGTGTCGTGTGTCTAGCGATTTCTCCCGCTGTCTGCCGCCTGTTTCTTCTGGCCTGTAAGGCAATATACCGGTCATCTGCGGGTGTGGTTCCTCGTGGACGACCACTACTGAACCCCCGGATAGCTGTTCCTGTAGTTTGAAATTGTCTCCAAAGTCGTGAAACGATGCTGTGAGCAATTCCGAACTCTGCAGCCACACTTGTCACACTGCGACCTTCCTCCAACTTCCCAATGATTCGACCTCGGGTAAAAGCATCCAGATGTCGTCTAACAGATTGATTATTCGCCATTTCTCGCTGAGGCAGCAACTCGGTGTGATTTTAACTGCTATACGGTGTGCAATCTCTTTGCCAGAAATACTAATCTTACACCGACAACATGCTTTACTACTCAGACACTCTCCCATTACGTCTACCTGTATATCTGCGCATGTGCTACCGTACATCACCTCACTTAATCTCCTGATTGGTCTTTCTGTCCGCTCTGCCTCTTCGTTCAGCTGATATGCTAATTTTTCGACTTCGTCCTTAATTTTTGCACACCAGTGTAGTTCAAAATCCATACACATGTTTAACTATTACATCGAATTTATTTTTGCAGTTTTCAAAGATTTATATTTGCGGTATAAGTTCGAAGACATGCAGTTTGTGATCAAATAATAATTGCATTTTTTTTTCGAAAACTAATATTTTTGTTGATACTTGCGTATTGTCGCCACCGTATTAGCGACATTATATAAAACGAAGTACTACATGGTCGCTAATTCAGCGCGTAGGGCCATGCGAAATCGTTACTGCCAATTTGGCGAGTTATCTTTAACTTAGGCACTTTCGCGATAATACGTGGGTACCTTTTTGTTACACACAATAAATGTAAAAAGAATTTTGATTTCGAAGTTAAATGTAAAAATTTCATGAAATGAAAATAAAATAATACGTAAGATGAAGAAAGTGAAAATTTACAACTCAGGTTTCACATTTTTAAATTCCTTAAGATTTGGGTTAATAAATATTTTTCTGTTAAAAATTCATATTAGATACAACAGTATCGAAAATGAATGCTATACATACTCGTTTTATTGTTTTAAACAAATTTAACAATTAAAATTTATTAACAAATTCAAAAATGAGTGCATTATATACTCATTTTGATCTTTCATTCTCAAAAAATTAGATCCCGTAATAGGTTCAAAAATGAGAATGTATTTGTTGATCAATATGAGAATATGCGATTCTCAAATTTGAGTATGCGTGCATCGGAGCTATTTTGAGAATGTGAAGTACTCAGTGATGTGATGAGTGCAAACCTGCATTTCTAATTTTAATTACCAGAAGCCTTTGATAACAAAAGTATGTACAGAAACACTCATAAGCATAATGGAAATAGAATAGTGTAATAATAATACTTTTCTATAAATGTATTCAATAAAAAAATTTTAGTATTATGTATTGGAAATGAAAATTTTGTTTCTACATACACCTTTTCCATCCTAATTATTTTTAAATACAGTTTTACATAATAATTATAATAATAAATTTGTTAATTATGTATAAGATTACTTTAAAATAAAGCTTAATTATACAATTCATGACATATAAGCCAAAGAAGTTAACTTCTACCGCGTGTTCACACTGATACACGCATGCAATTTTTTTTATAATACAGCATCATTTTTTTAAAACTTAAGTACATTTTTTTAAAAAGTTGAATGCATTGGAATGAATAATTTAAAAATTATTCTATATTCTACAAGAGGACATAGCAGTGAACGGCTTCAAAGTGACTGGTATTTAGCCTGTCAACAAAAATGTCTTTAACAGTGAAGATTTTTTTCCTTCAACACTCAATGCTCCAAGGTCTAAGGCCATGAGACCACCAAATAACCATGTACCGTATTCGTCAGTCAGTCCTGTTCTTCCAAGAGCCCTGATATGATTACCCCTGATACGTCTGAATCAGTGGTCTTCAAACTTTTTCAACTCATGGAACTCCTAGAGCTAGAAGGCGTTTTCGTGGAACCCCTAGAACTAGAAAGTAGTTTCATAGAAGCCCTAGAACTAGAAAATAGTTTCGTAGAACCCCTAGAACTAGAAAGTAGTTTCGTAGAAGCCTTAGAACTAGAAAGTAGTTTCGTAGAACCCTAGAACTAGAAAGTAGTTTCGTAGAAGCCCTAGAACTAGAAAATAGTTTTGTGGAACCCTATTCAACGCATACACTTAGAAGGACATACCTTAAAACAGAGGTGGGCAGACTTTTTTAGCTTGCGGGCTACTTTTAATTTTTTCAAGGAATTGCGGTCCACCCAGTGTTAGTGGCGCACACAACGGCGGGGGAGGGGTCCACGGGTCCGGACACTCCTCATAACCCTTCATTTTTTCCCCCGATTCATTATAGTCCCATGTATATAGTATGTAAAATGTAATTAAGTATTTAATATTAGTAATTTTTTTATTTATTAATGTTTATTATTTATTCAGTAATTTATTTTTTGCTGTTTTTTGTTCCCGACAATCCACAAAATCAAAAAAAAAAAAAAAACTATGTTTGGCTGTGCGTATTGGGGTATGATACAATAATGATAGACCTTCAACCCTCGACCCCCTTCCCTTTAAAAATTCTTGTGTGCACTACTGCCTCAATGTCATAGGTGTGGTGAGGTAAAGAAAAGGTTTTTATTATATTTTAATAAAAAGTTCGGAAAATATGTGTACTTACCTACAAAACTAAAATAGACAAAAAAAAAAACTTTTAAAACCCCGTTTAAAGCAAAACACAAGATACACACTTAATAATAATAGCCCCAAATATAATTGTATCAAATGATACATTTATTATGAAACAATTGAAAATACATTAAAAAACATTTTTATCAAAGGTTAGTTCTTGTTGTTATACTCAGTAGAAGGCTTAGTCTGCGTACTGTTGCCCGCGTGCTGAATGTTCCGTATATAATTACTAACTGATAAAATTTTTAGGCGGTTCCCCCAAAATGTCTTGACGGTTCACTGGTCGATCGCGATCGACGTATTGCCCACTTCTGCCTTAAAATAACAATTAAAGTAGACCAAATATTATAGGTAGTTCATATGAATACAATTAAAAAATGTTGCATTTATGTTTAAAAAAATTTAGTCTACTTTTAATATAATTTACTCATTAATAATATTAATCTGTGATCCAAGTGTCGCCTACCCATGCATTATATTTAGTAACTTGGATATGTGCTTGCATTTATTCACGTCAAGTGTCGAATTATAGGTCTGTTGAAATTATCTGAAGTCGCTTTACATATTCTGAGCTTGATTTGCTTCTGTACTTTGTTTTTGTAATCAATCGCGTTGAGAAATATTTTTCACTTATACACATTGTTCTGAATGGCATTAAAATGTTTATTATAGCTGTGCGAGAAATACTGTGTATTTTGGATGAATTTGCAACACATAATTTAAGAGCTGTTCTTGCTTCAAATGAGATTTTTAACATCAATCTATTGAGATATGTTGCGAAGTTGCTCCCTCTTTTATTGTAGGTATTTTTCCACAAATACAAAAAGGTGTATTTTCCACTAGAAAACTATTTAGCTTTGGAAGACATCGTACTAACGAGTATAAAATTTAGTTATATAAACTTCATAGGGAACGTGAATCCATTTTGCATACACATTTGTTTCTTTTTTATCTTTTATTGTGATTCGTGGAACCCTAGGGTTCCGTAGAACACAGTTTGAAGACCATTGGTCTAAATCAGTGGTTCTTAAAGTGGTCTATATAGACCCTCAGGAGTCTATGATGACCTCTAAGGGGTCCGCGACAGCAAAAAAATAATTTGGGGTCCATGAGGTGTAAATGGGGGTCTACGACAGTTCTCGTTAAATCAGATCATGATTTTAATTTTAAGGGAAAATTTAACCAATTGGAAAACAGATTTTACCTATTTAACACATTTATTTACCAAATTTAATGAGGCTAATTTGCAGTTATGAGGCAGCATACATTTTATTAAAACAAGGACCATCATTTCAGCTTTTCTTGCCAGAATTAAACTAAAGGAGTAATATTGGATGTAGCGAATTTCCTAGTTTCTCAATTGGTCATAGACAATCTGTCAGTAAATGACGTTTTAACCTATGTTTAACATTTAAATTCCCTTTATTCAGATTTTGAAACTGAGTTTGAAAATGCATTTATTTGGTAATTGCCACAGAAGACAATGAATTCCTATGGTGACATAGAAAAAAATTTCATATTTCAAAAGGAACTGATTGAAATAGATAGTAATTGATCTTAAAGTAAAGTTTAGAAACAGATGTCAGCAATTTTACCTGACATACCTGTTTTAATCTTGAATTACAGAGTATTGGAGAAAATTTTTAATTGCCTTTCCTAGTGAGGAGTTTCAGCACAGTTGTCAGCGCTGGACTCTATCTACTAACCGAGGAAATTTTGGGTTAAACCGGACAAGATTGATAACAAATGTTGAAAATTTATTATTGAAACACCAGGTTCATTCTTATTATAAACATTTATTTTTTAATCAATTATTTTATGTATCACTTAAATTTTGAATTAATTAACATGTGTTTCTTAAGTTTCACTGTTTCCCAACTTCATTACAGTTAATAAATTTAAATCTTTTAATTTAAGTAGCTCTGTACTAGCTGTTATAAACACATTTAAGTTAATAAATTTGTAAAAATTCAATATTACGTAAGCAGGGTCTACCCCAAACCGAAAAACATGGCAAGGGGTCTATGAGACAAAAAAGTTCGGGAACCTGTGGTCTAAATCAACAAATTTTGTCCTTCCCGTAGAGATATCCCCACCAACTTCAAAAAAAGCAGAGGTCAAATATAAAAGCAGGGACGCATGATTTTTTTCTATAATAACGCATTCCCCATATAAAAAGTGTTACAGGATAGACTAAAGGAATAAGACAAAAAGAAGGAACCAGAGAAACAGAAATTACTTTCACGTATTCTTAAAAATTTGGCTTTTAGTAGTTCAAAATAACTATATTTTATGAAGTCTTAATTATTTTTACAATGGTTTAAACCACGTATTCTATATTACCCGACTATTCCACAATACATTATATTAATCATTTTTGTAAAAATTGATTTGTTTTAGTAACAACAAGATAAACATTTTTTTGGACAAGTGAAAGTACCTCTTTTTACCAAGTTGGAAGAAGCGAAATTGTGTGACTCTTTTCAATCAGGCAGACAGGATTTCGAAAACCGCAATATGGCAGGGAGCTGATGGCCAAGTTCTTCAACGACAGAAATCAACACGGCACGAATTGAAGAAATGATTCATAATGATCCATGGATAACTCTGCGTGAAATCTCGTCAGAGCTGGGACTGAGCTATGGAAGAGTACAACATATCGTTTCTGATGTGCTGAGATATTCCAAGACAGTTCTGTGAAAACATCCGTCCAGACCTGGCTCAATGGACTGCCACATGATTTCTCCGAAGACGAGTTAAACAAGTTGGTCCTGCGTTCTAACAAACGCCTAAATAGACTTGGTAATTATGTCGAAATGTGATAGGCACCTATACCTTTTAATTCCCTTTTATATTTTCTTTCCATTTATAATAAATATTTTTTCATTAGACTTGTAACCTTTTTTTTTTGGATCGACCTACGTATTTTATGCTATTTCTTTTTTTAATAATTATGTTTAAACGATTGGTTGTAACAAAAAAATTTTGAGAGAATAGTTGTACTGCAATGGATGTCCCCTTACATCCATCAGTGCTGGGGTGTTAGACGGAAGATTGGCCATAATCAAAGCAAATCCATTTTATTGTTCTATCAATTAATTCAAATGACCCAGGGTAGGAAATGCACTTATATTTTAGTATTGGAGCAAAAGCGAGGTGGACGAGATATTTAATATTTAATTATGAGTTGAATCACTTACTTTTGGAAAGTTTTGGTAATCTACGTTCTAAATCACTGATTCCCAAAATGGTCTACGATGACCTGCAAGGGGTCCACGCCAGTGAAAAAATAATTTGGGGGCTCATGAGATGTAAATGGGGGTCTATAATAGTGGCTATGATTAAACCAGATCATGACTTTGATCTTTAAAATATTTGATGTAGTGGAAACCAGATTTTACAACTCAACGGATTCATTTTCTAAATTTAGTGAGGTTAATTTGTGGTTACTAGGTGACAGCATTTAAGATAAAAACCATTTCAGCATTTCTTTTCAGAATTAAATTAAAGAAGTATAATAATGGACGTCGCAATTTTTTTCAATTTGTCACAGAATCTTTCAGGACATTTTAACCAACGTCCTACATTTAAATGTCCTTTACTCAGATTTTGAAACTAGGTTTGTGTGAGATTGCTTTTTTTATAGTAATAAAAAAACCACAGTAGACAATAAATTCATATAGCCACATTGAAAAAATGTCCTATTACAATAGGAACTGCTCAGAATAGGCTCTAACGAATTTAAAATAAAGTTTAGAAACGGATGTCTGCAATTTTGGCTTTAAACAACATACCTGTTATTTGTCGCGAAATATGGAATATCGTGAGAAGGTTTAAATTGTTTTTCCTAGTGAGAGGGAGTTTCAGCGAGTTACCAATCTCAAAATCAAAAGGGAAGGGGCACTGGACACTTATTTAACAAAGGAGATTTAAGGTTGAACCAGACTAGATTGATATTAAATATTTAAAATTTGTTATTGAAGCACCAGATTCATTCTTCTCATTAAATTCATTAGTATGTGCTTTTTAAAAACTGTACTCTCTTCGCTATAGTTAGAAGTATAATGCTTTTAGAGTAAGTAGTAGTACAAGCTGTCAAAAAGATATTTAAGTTAATAAACCGAATTACCTAATATTAATAAATATTTGGGAACCTCTATTCTAAATAATCGCAATTCTTTTCTCCGTTATTCGACTTCTAGTCGATGTGATTCTAATTCAAATATCTTATTGACTAAATCGTCAATTATCAATCTTAAAAATTTAGTTTTTTCTTGACGAGTCACTCTCGTCCAGCTATTAACTAATTTACGTTAATCACTAACTTATATCATCTAACTCCGAGTGGGCATTACGTCGATCGCGATCGACCGGTGGACCGCCAAGACAATTTAGAGTGACCACCTGAAGTATTGTATTGTATACCGAAATATTTAAGATTGGTTGACAGTACGCAGACGAAGTCTTCTACGGACTACAATTACGAGAACTAATTTTAGATGAAAATGTTTTATTTTTTAAAGTATTTTGAATTGTTTGATAATAAATGCTGAAAAATAATTAAATTATTATTATGTTTGTATTTTGCACTTTGCTTTAAACGCGTTTTTACAAAAAAGTGAGTTTTTAGCAGGTTTTTCACGAAGTGGAACAAAAGCGCTATTATAGGACGCAAATTTCGTTTTCGTCTTCGTTCCATATTTTGTCGTACCTTTTTCTCAGCCAATAAGCAACCCATTGACCTCGGGTTTTCGGCATTTGGTCGCATTTGTGCCCTAGATGAGCCGAATCACATTAAAATTTAATCATTTTTAAATTTAGTAAAGTACAACACTACTTTCTGTTAGTAAAAAGTTCATTAGTTGCATTATTGTAAAATACAACATGTGAAAAACGCGCTAAAATTACTTGGCCATGCCAATGATTGATATCTTGTTCATTTTATTTACGTAGGTAAGTACACATATTCCGTATTTATTATTAAGTTATCATAAATATTGTTGACTTTTTCCTTACCTCACCACACTTACGACGCTAGGCAGTGGGTGCACTCGTGAATTTTTCAAAGGGGGCGCAACGGTCCTGGGTCGAATGTCTACCATTCTCATATCTTTCCCCAATACGCCAGCAAACTTTTCTTTTTTTTATTTTGTAAATTGTCGGGAACAAAGAACAGCAAGAAATAAATTATGGAATAAATAATTAGCATTAATTAATAAAAAAATTATTAATAACAAATACTTCATTAAATTTTACGCACTATATATATGGGATTATAATCGATCGAAAAAAATCATGGGTGGGTCCGGATCCGTGGACTTAACCTTTGTGTGGGTCACTGATACTGGGTGGTCCGCAACACATTGAAAAAACCAGAAGTAGCCCGTACCCTGGAAAAGTCTGCCCACCCCTGATCTAACTTCTAACCTCTCGAACCTAAAAGTTAATGCTTAAAAATATAAGCCATGATTTATATAAAACGCCTCTTCTTCGGGCGAAAGTTTTCAATAGAGCAATATTTAAAGAGGTACTTTTTCCCCAAGAAGATTAGTAGGACCCATTACAGTATGTTATATTGTTTATTTTTATGTTAATAAATAATTTTGAATGATGCATGATTAATATATAATGAAATTCTAAATCTGTATTCTTGATCTCTATTCCCTATAATTCTGCATGCATTACAGTGAAAAAAAATCGATTTGTTTCAAGCATTTCTTACTATGTGGTATCTTGAATCATATCAATAGATTGAAATGGTACAGCTCCCAAGTTGCAGACTAGTGGATTACAGCAGTGCTTCTCAAACTCTCAATATTTGCGACCCAATATTCAATCATAATTTTCATCGCTCTCCCTCTCCATACAAATAACAATGCATTGAGTTCATTCATAATATACTTTGAAGCTAAAGCTAAGATATGTTTTTAACCTCTTAAATACCACCGACGTACATAAGCGTCTTGCTCAGCTAGTAAATTGAGTGCCGCGGATGTATAAATACGGCTTTCCTAACTACGATCTTTTCTGTGCACTGCTATCCATAAAATTACTTCGAAAGCTTTGGAATTTAATAAAATGACCGTGAGTAGGTAAGAAAAGCCGATTCTGCGGTAAAGGCGCAGGCGAAGGCGCAGGCGCAGGCACAGGCGTACCGCAGAATCGGCTGCCGAATCTGCGGTAAAGGCGCAGGCGCAGGCACAGGCGCGGAGTTGAGTTGTTTTACTCCTGCTATGGTTTTGGTTTTCGAGTTGATGGGGAGAGTCTAGTTGTTTTTCTCCTGTAGAGGCGGCGCAGGCGGCGGGTCTGATCTTGATTCTACAAGATGGCTGTGGAATGTTTTAAATCGTTTTCTTGAATATTTTTTTATAATCTTTTTTTTTGAAAAAAAAAAATGAGCACATTTTATTATTGGAATTTATAAATTTTGTAACTGAAGAATTTTTGGAAAATCTTTGCCTAGATAATATTTTAAGAGAAGTAAGAGAAATGTTACATCCACCTGATTATTTTGAATAGTATGAGAATCTGAATAAAATGATTTTTTAAATGTTTAATTTGAGTTAATTTTATTTATATTGTTTGTTAGTTTAATTTATGTTGAGATACTTTCTTTTTAAAAATAAGTGTGGGTATATTTAAAAAATTCTTTATCTCAGAATGTTTAAGCATAAATGATATTTTAAATACATTTCATACAAAAGTAAGAAAAAAAAAATACTGTATAAATATTTTGTATAAGTTTCCGACAAGATTTGGCTTTAAAAAGTTTATTTTTATAAATCTGAAAGAAAAAAAAATGGTTTATATATATATATATATATATATATATATATTATACGGTTATAGTGTTAATTTTATTCATACTGCTTTCTAGTTTAATTTATGTTGAAAAAGTTTCATTTTAAAAGATAAATATCAATATACGTCTTTCAAACAAATTTTCTCAGAATGTTTAAGCGTAAATTATATTTTAAATACATTTCATACAAAAGTAAGAAAAAAAATACTGTATAAATATTTTGTATAAGTTTCCGACAAGATTTGGCTTTAAAAAGTTTAGTTTTATAAATTTAAAAAAAATTGGGTTTTTTTTTTCATACGGTTATAGTGTTAATTTTTTTTTTTCATACTGCTTTCTAGTTTAATTTATGTTGAAATAGTGTCATCTTAAAAGATAAATATCAATATACGTCTTTCAAACAAATTATCTAAGTATGTTAAGCATAGCTGGTATTTTAAATATATTTTGTATAAAAGTAAGGAAAAATTTATGTTTATGTGTTTAAAGCAAATTCTTTGCCTTTTCCAAAGAGTATAAATTGTATAACTATTCATTGCAATAACCATTTAGTTACATTATTTTTTTCTTAATTGAATAGAAATAAAAAAAATATCTATTATTTATTGCTTTAATAACAAATTGTAAATTTTAATTCGGTATAATGATTACACATACACAGCAAAGATACAAAGTAAATTGTTTATTCAGAAATCAACATCTTGTATTGCGTTTTACATTACAATTGTATATATATATATATATAATATATATATATATTACAGGAGAACAACAAATTGTAAAATTGATTTCGGTATAAGGATTACACAAAAAGATACAAAGTAAGTTGTTTATTTACAAAAGCAGCATTCCATTTCACATTACAATCTTTTATTTACATTACAAAAATTACATTATTGTGTCTTCATTGGATTTTATGTCTTACTGCTCATCGAATAGGTCTAAATTCATCAATGACCAATGTCCATGGGCAAGCGTAGTAATGCCATCATCATTAATAAACCTTTTGTCATCTTTATAGGACAGAGCAAGTTTGTTTTGCTTTATGGAGTGTATTGAATGAAATTTGGATCTATAATTAAGTTCATGTCAACATATTTTAATTTTTGATTAAAAAGACAGACTTTCTAGTCCTCAAATGTTATTTTATTTTTTAAAGTTTGTTTTTTAATTCCTTTTCAATCTTATGGTTTGTTTTGTAGGCATACATTTTCGATTTTAATCCTACATATTCTGTCATAATATTTCCTTTGTTTTCATCTTTCATTTTCCCGAAGACATTTTTGTTCACTAGAGGTAAATTAAGGTATCCGAACACGTTGAAAATGACCCAATTCTGTCAAGACAGATATTTTTTTTTTTATTTTATTGAATATAGAGCTATCTTTTGACTTTACGAAATATACTTTATTTTGTTTCTAAGTTACAAGTTCTTAAGTTCTAAGTTTCCAAGTTACACTCAATTTTATAAAGTTAGAAAAACTGGAAGTGTGGGTTTTTGATCTACCAGAAATGGGCATTTAAATGACTCAAAATCTTTCAAGGCGAGTCCGATAACTCCAAATATTACGAATGTATTTCTATAAAACTTTTTAAACCTGATATTTACGTTATTTTCTAGAGAATGTACGAAAATATGTCTTATTATATGAATACTTTTTGAGTTATGCCTTGTTATTTAAATAATGGTCTCATAAAAAATGTAATTTTTCTTATAATGTTTACTCAATCATCTCCAAAATTTTCAAATTTTAATAAAAAATTACAATTTTAGCACATTTTCTAGACAAATGCATCTGGTTTGTTTTCGTAAAACTTTTACTAATATATGTTTATTACTTTTTTCTCTAACTGCTTTGAAGTTTTTCAAAAATATTGCTAAAATTTAACTTATAATTGTGATTTTTGCAAAAATCAGGTAATTTATATTAAATTTTGATAGTTAAATAGAGAGAGTAATATTTATTGGTATTGAGTCCTAAAAGAGCATTTATAATGTTTTAGTATGCTATTTTGTTAAAAAGTACTCCAAAGTCTGAATGTTTGTCACTATAAAAATCATCAGTCTTTATTTCATAGATAAAGGAAACGGTGTCTGTATACATGAGCCTTACTTTCGAGTCGTAACGGTGCTTCATGTACTCATAGTGAAAAGAATAAATTAGGACTTTTGATAAGTCTAAAATCGCCCTTCCTACCTGTATTGGTTTCAAGAATTTGATTTGGGTTTTTTTTTTTTTTTAAGATGAACGGCCATTAAGTTTCAGAAAATATTGTACGACGATTAAAATTTGTTTTCGCTATTAACTTTCGAGCTTGCTCTTCTGTTGAGCATAAACGTATATCTACTCTTCTTCTTACAATTTCCATCGTTTTCCCGAATATGCTGTTATTCATTAGTTTGTAAAAATCCCCCTTTGAAAGTCATTTACAGCTTTAGTTCTTAACTCTGTATTGTAATCTATGTAATTTTTATAAGCCAAGAAGACTGAAAAAACTTTAAACCACGATGAATTTTTTTTCAAGACTAACCCTAATTTTAAATAAAGCTTTAAATTTGAATAATGGAGAATATATTTTGTTTTGGGTGTCCCAAAGTAGCTAAAAGTCTAGGTTCTCTACAATTAGGGGGGGGGGTATTTTCAGGGGCAAGGGTAAAATCTGAATATTTGTCATGCAAATCGGAAGGGTAGTCAAGATCCATTTCCCAGATGTAACCTACATCG